>JAJLXU010000013.1:0-30262 GCA_030571545.1 Zygosaccharomyces gambellarensis
TTTTTTTTTTTTTTTTTTTTTTTTTTTTTTTTTTTTTTTTTTTTTTTTTTTTTTTTTTTTTTTTTTTTTTTTTTTTTTTTTTTTTTTTTTTTTTTTTTTTTTTTTTTTTTTTTTTTTTTTTTTTTTAATTTTTTTTTAGACTCCGTTATCCACTCTAGTCAGCATGGTTCTTAATGAACAAGGCTGGTCCACCTGAATTTCCGTAGGTAATATCTTGATCACTTTCTGCCTCATCATCAGCCATCTCACCGTCAGAGTGCAAGCGTGGAGGATTTTTTTTTCTCTTGGGTATCCGTCTTGGCCTAATAACACCTATTGACGAAAGCGCATTGGTTATTGGAATGTTAGTCTTCGCTAATTTCCTGTTGTGTAGGTTAATCCTGTATCTCCTTAGAACTTCATTGTTTTCATCTTCAATGACCAATTCGTCACCCACTTTGAAGGAATAGTATTTAACTCTACGTGTTTCATCGGCAATTTGGTGCAACCTCTCCAGTGGTGGTGAAGATGCTTTATGATGGCTCCTGTGATTAACTGAAGCGGCTTCCGCATCCTTCGAGCGCTTATGAAATTTTGCATGTTCCAAAATTTCACCTTGTCGATTTTCGATAATTACTTGATCATCCTCTGTGTAAGCAATATGTGCCAATTGTTCTTCCCCTCTTAAATGTCTAATCCTCTCTCTTTCAGAAGATTTCATAGAATTATCATCTGATTCTTGTGATGAAGGTGCTTCAAAGTCATTTTGTGAGTATTGTTCATGATTGGAATGTTGTGATGCAATTCGATGCATTTTGGAGTGTCCCACAAAATCAATATCATGATTTTCTATATCCCCCGCCAACCTATCCAAAGCATAAATGGTATTAACAGTTTCTGCTCTATTCATCATATTTCTTTTTTTCCACCTTGAGGATTCTGGTGTCCTTTCACAAGATTTATCAATATCTGGATTTGCTCCATGACTTAAATTAACATTGTTTGTATCTGCCTTCATCTGATTTTGTAAACCTATTCGATCCATATCACTCATCTCAAAATCTTGTGCAGCGTCTTTTGAACCATGCAACTTCTGCTTCCATCTTTTTCTCATACCCAGCCTAGGTGTAGCTACCATGCCACTAGTCCTTACATCTACTTCTGCAAGAGTAGAGGATTCTATATCCAAACGTCGTAAAGAAAAGGGGCGGCCTACTTTATCCAGAGGTGGTAATCCTTTTATCCAAGCATTCTCTGAAGTTGAATTGGAAGTACGATCAGTAGCAGTCGTTGTCAGAGTTATTGTGCTCAAATGACGTCCTAACATAATAATAGCTACAGAAGAGCCATGTACTATAACTGAAATAAGGATTGAAAAGCAAGTGATAGGCCAAATACAGGCCATTGCCTGCCAATGTTTTGATCCTTTACCAGGGGTCTCTTTCAAAGGTGTCTCCTCATCGGTCACATTAGACTCCAACTGACTCTTTGCTGTAATAGCGGCAAATACTGCACCTACACCAATGGGACCAAAATGACCAATAAACATAGCCTCACGCCAAGATTTAATATCAGGTATTAGTGGTTTTAATGAAAGAACAGCAGGAATTCTTCTTAAAAAAATCACAACTAGTGATAAAATGATTAATCTCCAAACGTCCAGACCAATATCTGAATTATTGAAATCTTCCCAAGGTAAGATAGATCCCAAATAAACAAAATATGCGTAGTTCAATAATACATCGATCACATTCGAAACATTACTCTCATGCGTCTTAGCGGCAAACCAACCGTCCCATGCAAATGCAGTACCTGCAAAGAATGAAACCAATAAATCATCAACACCCAACATTGATCCAAACCCAGCACATGTTAATGCTAGAATTAGATAAAATGCCAAAAAGGATTCGCGATCAATAAGATGTCGACTTTCTGCGAAACGAATGGCTTTTCTACCACAGAATCCAATAATAACACCTAAGACGGAACCAAATATACATTCCCACAATATTGTAAGACAAAACCAGTCCTTAACAATTTGCCCTCCTCTCCCTGGATGTACTAAAAGATCTAGCGAGAGAAATACAAATGGAAACGCCAGTCCATCATTACAACCAGATTCACAAGATAAAAGGTTTCTCAAATGTCCAGGCACCTTTTGAGCAAAAGTCCCAGAAACAACACTTTGTGCTAATATAGGATCAGTAGCTGTGATACAAGCACCCATAAGTAAACTAGCTGGAAAGTTTAATCCAGGAACCAATATCCAAACGAATAATGCAATTATGAGCCAACCAGATGTCATTACAGGAACCAATAGCATAGTAACTGATATCCAATGCTTTAGCATATATTTGCGAGGCAATTCCACCGAGACCGCAAACACTTGTAAGCATAGTAATATTCGACTAATCTCTAATGTTATAGAATCTGTATTTCCCCAGGATAGCGGATTGAACCAATCAAGGCAATGAGGACCCACGATCAATCCGAATACACCAGCCACCATAGACTCACCAATAAATAATCGTTCCTTGACAAACAATGATACCAATGAGAATATAGATGAGAACACACCAACACAGCCGTATGCGACATGAGCCTTGGTGATTTCCAACTGACTCCAAACCATTTGAATAGGATCCAATAGAAAAACGTCAGATTATCTTATTCTTAGTCCTTGAAGTTCTATAAATGATATCCCAACCAAGTAAATATGGTCAGACCGTTTAGCCTTATCTCACCTGTTCGAAATGATCCGTTACTGTTTTTATACTATTTCAATAACAGAAGGAACAACTTGAAAACATGTAAACATATCAACAACTAAAAAGACAGCCAAACAGAATTAATACCAAAAGATTTGGAGACCATTTCCTTTGCTAATGATCAAATCCACATTAATTTACAGAGACGACGGTATGTTGTTTTAGCATTATTAAGATTCTTAACTTCTAAAGTTTGATGAACCAGTCCAGATTCAAAGATACTAACAAATCAAATTTATATTATGAAAGGTCTCCCACTTTGTGCTTCTGTCGATGATGATACTGATCCTCTTTTAGCTGACCAAAGAAAGAAGGTCAAGATGGTAATAACGAGGATGACACCACAATCTGCTGCCGAGGCAACTTTGGAGAGCGGTTCATATGAAATCCATTATTTAAGAGTCGCTGTTGTAGTATATTTTGTCATTTGTGAAAGAGGATATCCACGTAATTTGGCCTTTTCATATTTGAATGATGTAGCCCAAGAGTTTGACCATTCTCATGGTCTGGAGAGTCAAAAGCCCACCGTGAGACCGTATGCCTTTGTCAGTTTTGATAATTTCCTGCAAAAGACTAAGAAGACCTATAGCGATAGGAAAGTACAAGATAATTTGGATCAGTTGAACCAGGAGTTATTTGGTGTCAAGCAGATCATGTCAAAAAATATTGAAGATCTCTTGTATAGAGGCGATTCCTTAGATAAAATGAGCGATATGAGCGCAACATTGAAGGAATCATCTAAGAAATACAGGAAATCTGCGCATAAGATTAACATTGATCTATTAATTAGCCAATACGCTCCATTCGCACTCGTTGGTCTTTTCTTAGTATTTCTCATCTGGTGGATCTTCATTAGATAATTTTATGTATAATACAATTTTTGCATGCCTTTCCTAATTCTAATTGGTAATAATCGCTATCATTTCAAAGAATTTAACCAAATTCTATCCTTGCCCAAATTTTTTTCTCCCCTTGTAAAATAAGTATAAGATCCCTTTTGGTATCAAAAGCTTCTTTTGAAGTTCATGAAAACCCTTCAAAGGCGTTAAAAAGATGAAGAAAGAAGAATAATTAAAGATGTCAGAAACTGATAATACTTTTCGTTCTTTGATTAACAAGTTTCGTTTCGAAAGAGTACTAAACTCAAATCCTCAAACTAAGACCATTTCGTTGCTTGGTCTTATCAATGACAGTCCTGCAATTCTAACAGCTGAAAAGACCCATTTCACATTTGATGAAAACAAGGTTGGATCTGGATCTGACCCAAGTGGGACGTCCACTACGACTTTCTACCATTGTGAGAACGAATATTCATGTATCAATGCGTTGCAGGATCTAAGACAATTAACATCGAATGATATCTATTACTGGGGGCTGGCAGTTTTAAGACAACATATAGATTACAATCCTACGGCAAGATTAAATCTCATTTGGCCTGCGACTGCTGTACATATTCGCAAATTTGAACAGCAACAGTTGCATTTTGTTAGGGAAACCCCAGGAACCTACGAGGAGATCATCAAACCTTACATTGATGAAATGTACCAAGCTGGTAGATTGAAATGGGTTTACAACATTTTGCACCAAGGAGCTGAGGCTGATCGCGTAGTTTTCAAGGATTTTGCAGAAGAGAACAAATCTGATGGGATTGTCATTTTGCCTGATATGAAATGGGATGGTGTCAATTTAGATGCACTCTATTTAGTGGCTATTGTCTACAGAGCTGATTTGAAATCTATTAGAGATCTAAGACCTAATGATCGTGACTGGTTAAAGAAGTTGAATACAAAGATCAAAACTATTATTCCAGCATGTTATAACTATGCTATTCGTGCGGATGAATTAAGGATTTTTGTTCATTATCAACCTTCCTATTACCACTTCCACATTCACGTCGTCAATATTAAACACCCTGGCCTTGGCGATGGGATTGCTGCTGGTAAGGCCATTTTGCTAGATGATATTATCGAGGACTTGAAATATTTAGGGCCCAATGGTTACATGAACAAGACATTAGCTTATGTGATTGGTGACAATCACGATTTATGGAAAAAGGGCCTAAAAAATGTTGTCGCTAAACAACTGGAAGAAGATGGAATCCCAGAGACTCCTGAAATTGTTAATGATTTTGGAGGAGACGTCGAACAAGAATAAAATCGACATAAAATCGATACTTCAACCTTTTCGTAAGTAGCAAAACATAATTATTGACTGAAGAGTAAGAATCTTAACAAGCGCAACTCTTGAAGTTGATCTTAGTCATAGCCTGCTTTTGTTCTAAATTTCACTTTATTCTGACATCGCGATCAATATAATCCAAGTATTGCTAACTTTCGACTTCAACTGAAGGGTCATTAATTGTGAACATTAAATAGCCTAGACTGGTCATGCCAACACCTATTATATCTTCGTTAGCATTAGCACTAGTAAAATGGAAACAGCAGATGAATCAAGAAAAGTTGTAATCGAACAGGAAGAACCCTACAAGGAAGGGAAGAAAAGGATGCCAGAGGATAATAAGACAGATAAACGGATAAAAGACCAAGGGAAGGATAGGTTGAATTCCGAAAGCAACGATGGTGATATTGTCAATGAAGAACAAGAAATGCTCCATAGATTACCAAAAGGCTATCATATGATGTCAAAGATGGGTTATAAAATTGGCGACACACTTGGTTCTGAGGAGTCTAAGGATTATAACCATGGCACCAGGTTAAAAAGACCACTTGATCCTCATTGGAATCCACCAAATGTTAAAAGGAAGAGTACAGCAGGCAATAATGAAAATTTAGAAGAAGAATACCGCCAATTTAATAGCCAGCAACAGGGTGAAAAGAGAAAGATGGACATTTGGCGGAATATGCAGAAGATAGCCTTTGAGATGAGCGGTGATGTAGATCTGTGTCTACCAGGATCTGATCCTAGAGACTTCAACATTTTATGGAGACCATACGTAAGAGAAATTAATGGTTGGCAGCGACAGGAGCCTCTGGTTGAAGAACCTCCTGATGACGAACAGCCAGCAAGTGATCCACTAACGAAGGAAAGTCCATCAGCAAGTCATGGCCAAGCATCCCAGCATCACAACATCGAAATTGAATCTATACCGGATAACTATAGCGATTGTGAAGATGAAGAGCTAAATTTACTGTACGAGATGAATTTAGATGATAGGATCATCAAATTGCACATCTTCTTGCAGTGCGAATTGTATTATTGCTACTATTGCGGAGTCCAATTCGAGGATGAAAGCGATTTACACGCTAATTGTCCAGGGCTTACAGAAGATGAACACTAATTCAATTACATTTATTTAATGATTAGGTTTGTATAATATTATTGTATTGATCAACATCTACTCATGTTGAATTCGGTTACACGATCTGAAAAAAAATCGTAGTTATTATCGAAATGCAAAGGAGCTATAGAGATTAAAAACCAGAAGAGATTGGTACAGTGGTTTATCCAATTATGTCAACTCAAAATGAATTCGCACCAGATACTCCTGCCAATATTTTATCAAGAGGCCATATCCGTTCGTCGTCAACTTCATTAATATCTGATGCAATGACTACTGGGAATAATAACGATGACGAACTAACTAGAGTCCAAATATATGGGGATTTAACACACTATGAAGAGAAATTAGCAGCATTGGTAGATTCTGTCGATAACTTTAAACCGGATCTCAAGATTGTTCACGAATTAATAGCAGTCGACAAGAGTCTTTACAAAAGTCTGGATTCATTTGTAGAATACGACAGAATAAATTCTGAATTGAAAAGATTAGATGAAGAATCAAATGAATTAGACCGTAAGACTAAAGAAGTGTTAGAAACTTTAAGTGAATGTCATGAAATGTTAAATGGACTGCCGATGTTAGAACAAGTTGAATTTGAAAAGCAGACAATATTAAAACAGAGATCAAAGGTAAATTCAAGTGTGCTACTCAATTATGCTACAAAACTCTCCAAATTTACAAAGATACCACCAACTTTTGATAAAGGTACCATTGGACCCAATAATTTTGTATGGCCAGCTGAAGATGCATTGAGAAGAGGTATGTTAGCCATAGCGTCCCTTCATAGTAAAGAAATGACAAGAGTCCCAGGTGAACTAGAAGAAAACGAAGTAGACACAGTGGCTGAAGCTGAACAAGAAGGTGAGAGTAAAGAAAATAAAGAGGATCAAGAAGCTCAACATGAAGAAAAACCTGCTTCTCCTGGTTCCCGGAAAGGCGAAAGGAGACAATCATTTGTATTTACTGAAAATCCCACAGAAACGGCTAACGCAGATAATAGTAATGAACCTGATGATGAGGCATTAGATTTAGATTTAGATCTTTTCAATCCAGACGAATTTTAACAAAATAATAATGATAAAATAAAATAAAAAGTTATGTAATTCTAATCATCCTTATTTCCATTGGTAGGTGCTTTAGGCGAGTAATCATCAAAACTCATCTTCTTTGCATTTTCCGGCATGGTGAATTCGTTCTTAAAGTCTTGGAAAGCTTTTAATAAATTCTGCTCTTCAATTTCCAAACCTTTCTCGTTTCGCCATTCATTGTAATCATGTAAAAATTCATCCCATTCTTTCCTGGCATTGCCGACGTGAGTTTTATCAACAGGTGGAATACCCATTGCAATCTCCAGTTCACTTGAATTTTCCCTTTCAAATGCTTGTTTATCAGCAAGGATATCTCCCAGAGTAGATGAGTTCTTGGTGATATTGCTTTCCACACTTCTCTTCTTATATTCTTTTGGTTGTTTAGAAGTGCAGTAGGCAACGATTGATTTGGAACATGGTCCTCTGAATAAAAAGAAGGCCACAGCGATACCCAGATGTAGAATGTAATATACTGACCCCCAAGTGCTTACAGAACTTTTAAAATCGAGTATAATGAAAGGTTGAACCAAGTAACCGAATGTAATTTTGGTAACATAGAAGCACACAGCATCGTAAACCCACTTATAAGGTACCGGTGTGACACCATCCTCTTCTAGGAAAATCGGCCTCAAGTGACGTCTGAAGAACTTACCACAGGTTTGACATAAAGCACCAGTGGCAAATGTTAGATAATAACCAGGTCTAGTTCCATGCCAAAAGGCTGATGTCAAAAACGTAAACATGGTAGAACGAAATCCTGGCTTCTTGCCCTTTCTAGCAACCCTTAAATAGACATAATATTTCAGCCATCTATTGGTACTCATGTTCCAAGCTTCTAAAGTTTCATGACAGTTCTGACCCATTTCCATACCCCAGACGCTAATGTTTCGAACACGGTCCCATTTATATTTTTGAGTCTTTGGATCGTATCCGTTATAACCAAGTCCACATAAGATACATGATGCTTCTGCAATAGTCCAAGCAGCGTAGTACTTGAAGCGATAAGTGAGTGCCAAAAAGAAGAAATAGTGAATCTTATAAAAAAAAGACTTAGCAGCAAAATCAGGCTTCAACATGTAATTAGCAGTGATATAATTAGGTGAAAGCATTCCTAATACAATCCAAGCAATGCCTTGTAACGCCTTTGACAATGCCAACGTATCATTTTTGGGCATTTGCCTTTTCCCATTCTTGAATCTTTTTGTTAGTGGTATATCATCGTAAAGAGACCCATCTAACCATTTGTCAAAGTCTGCAAAATCAAAACTTGGGCCAGTCAATAAAGTTGGATAAAAATATGCAAATGCCATAAACTTCAGAAACGACGGGTGTCTCTTAATCGCGCGTAATTTCTGGTATTCTGTTAAATCTTCAAATTTGTGATCTTCTGAGTAAGAACCATCGTAATAAGACCATGCAAATGCTGTCAATTTCATCACTAAGACCATTTGAGATGCGGTAATGTCAATGGTTTCCGGACCTTCATGACTGTAAAATTGTGCGTTCAAATGGCTCAATGCCAAATGCCCCATTACAAACGCAAGATTGACATAGGGCATAAACTTGGATTTATAAAACCTAGTGATCAAATAGGTGAAACTGGTACTAATAAACAAAGTCTGAAAACCCTGATAAAGATTCAAAACACCAAATAAGTAGAACATAGAAACTGCTGTAATAAAGGAACATTTCAAATTAACTCGATGACCAGGAATCCTTCTTAGAAAAAGATTAAACATAAACGATCCTAGTAGACAAATAGCGTACCTCAGAATGAAGTTGCTGACACCGATTTTGCCCGCCAAAACGGTCAAACTAGAATCCACGGGATTGTACATTATTAGATCAACAGAAAAAGTCTAACTCAACGCATCAATTGACCTCACTCGATTATGACCAGCTTAGTGTCAATCCTCCGGTTTTCTTTCTATTTATTCTTTCAGAAAATTGTGAATTTGAGTTCAACATCAGGTCAACTTCGGACGTATATCGAAGATATACCGACTTTAGTTGAAGGTAAAGATCTCAACAACTTGAAGTAAAAATGAAAGCAGAACTTGATCTCCCCATCTCGAGTCTTGATGCTTACTAACCTTGTAATTAAGTTATTTCAATCTATCTGCAGACGTCAAAATTATTATAAGAGAGCAACGATTTTTCGTATTTTTCCACCTCTTGAGCTTAGCCCCTTCCGAGAGCAATCTTATATAAGCAGTAAGCTGTGAAATATTCTTGAATTTCCATAACTAATATTATCCATTGATTGAAAAAAAAAAAATCATTCACAATGCTTTCAATTGCATCCAGAAGAGGTTATTGCTTACCCAGAGCTTTGTCTAATTTTAGGGCATCATGGACTGGTTTACGCTACTCATCTAGCTCATCCCCAACTGGTGTTGTGTTCATGAACATGGGGGGTCCTTCAACAGTTGAAGAAACTCATGATTTTTTGTATGAATTATTTTCTGATAACGACTTAATTCCCATTTCTAAAAGCTATCAGAGGACTATTGCCAAATACATTGCCAAATTTCGTACTCCCAAGATTGAAGCCCAATACAAGGAAATTGGCGGTGGTTCACCAATTAGAAAATGGTCTGAATACCAATCAGACGAAGTGTGCAAAATTTTAGATTCCATCTCTCCAGAATCTGCTCCTCATAAACCATACGTTGCGTTTCGTTATGCTAAACCACTTACCCACGAGACATATGAGAAACTGTTGCAAGATGGAGTAGAAAGAGCAGTTGCATTTACCCAATACCCTCAATTTTCATACTCTACGACTGGTTCATCTCTTAACGAATTATGGAGGAAGATTAGACAACTAGATCCTCAAAGGAAGATTACCTGGTCAACAATTGATCGCTGGCCTGATAATGAAGGTTTGACTAGTGCATTTGCTGAAAATATTACCAAAAAATTACAAGAGTTTCCTCCAGAGATTAGGGATAAGGTAATTATTTTGTTTTCAGCACACTCTCTGCCAATGGATGTGGTGAATACTGGTGATGCATACCCAGCTGAAGTTAGTGCTACGGTCCGTACTGTTATGCGTAAATTGAATTTCTCAAACCCCTACCGATTGGTTTGGCAATCTCAGGTAGGACCTAAACCTTGGCTGGGTGCTCAAACTTCCGATGTTGTCGAATCTCTGGCTCCCAAATCAGAAGGATTGTTACTAGTTCCTATTGCGTTTACGTCGGATCACATTGAGACTCTATCTGAATTGGATAATGAGGTCATTGGTGAGTCTGAATATAAGGACAAGATTAAGAGATGTGAATCTTTGAACGATAACGAAACTTTCATTAAAGGTATGGCTGAATTGGTTAAAAAACACTTGCAGAATTCTGAATTGTACTCTAACCAATTGGCTTTAGATTTCACTCTGGGTAAATCTAACGACCCCATCAAGGATTTGAACCAAATGTTTGGTAATCAGAAGAAAAATTGAATGCAGTTCCTCAGAATTACGTTTATATAATGCACTACGTTTATTCTCTTGCACTGACTATCTTATAACCTTCATCTAATGCAGTTGTGATTTTTTCATTCTTATAGGGCAATGTGTTTAATACGAATGCAATATCATTCCATTGTTTTTGCGACTCACACTTTGCTAGTCTACCTAATAATTTTTCAGTTAATTGTTTCTGATGTTTTTCCTTATCAACGAACGATAGTAGGAACTTGATGATCCTCTTGAAACTATCCTTGTTTAATTCTTCATCAGCGGATAAGTTGCTAAAAATGTCTATGAATCCATTGTAGATAGCATTATCTTTTGTGGCCAACTCAGTGAAGAACAATCTGCACATATCACTAATCCCTTGATCATGATTTTCCAAACATTTAGCCATTTGTCCTAATTGACCTTTGACTTTAACTTGCCCTGCCAAAATTAAAAACGTTACTGTCATTAAACAGGTTCTTTGAACCATTAGATTACTATCATGTAATCTTCGGTACAAATAGTCAGTATTCTCGTCCACAAGGTTATTAAAACAAACAGCCATATCACCCAACCCAAGAACCGCATTGGATCGAACAATAGGGTCTGAACTTTTCTCCATTACTGTGATCAAAAGCGGTAGACTTTTCGCACAGTAACTGGAAGAAACACACATGAATTTCTCTAAACATAAAGCTGCTGTCCTTTGTAAAAGTGTATCGTTAAACCTTGTATAATTGGAAACTATCTCTTCAACAATCGGACAGAATTTATTTAACAAAGAATTATCACCAAATAATAATTCCTTCTCCTTGATGAATATAATAGCATCTGCAAAATCATCCTCATTACTACCTCCAATCAACTCTAATTCCGCATCATGGCTTTGGTCCATACTTTTATTCATTTGCTTGTTATTTTCCTTTTCTTTACTTTGGCGTGTTTCAGCGGCAATTTTCCTTTTCTTGAATTCGGCTTCACAGGATTCCAAATAAACCAAAGTTTTAATTGCAATCTGCCCTACAATGAAGAGTAATTGGCTTAAAGATACTACACGTGAAATTGGTTGGCCATTCAGCGAATCATCTCCTTCCACTTTACCAAACGTCATCATTGTCTTTTCTCTTATTAAATCTGAGGCCACAACATCAGGTTTTGAGGATATCGTAAAAAGAGCATTCAAGGCTTGCTCCAACATGGGATAACATTCAGGATCAGTAGTATAGGCTATTATTTTGGCATAAAGTTTCTTTACGACTTCTGTCTCCCTATCTCCACTGGCCAGAGGGTTAAAAGCAGGATTATCCTTGGGTATCATTCTTTCCAATGCCAAACAAGAATATCGACAAAGGATCAAATCGTTCTCACCGGCTTCACCAAGACCTACATTCAGCAGAAAATCGAGACCACGAAGGGCAATTTCATAATTGGCTAATGAGAGCATCCCTAAGATAATTACCGAACCATGGTATTGTTTTTGTGAAAATTTCTCAACCTGTTCTCGATTGCCGCCAGCAGAGCTGTATACGCTCCAAAGTATATTAATAACTTCACCGTCAATCAAGCACTGAGAATGCATCATGATTAGAAGTTGCTCTAATGATGCAATATCGGCTACAGAAGCCCCAATGGTTAACTGAATCAAATTTTTTGCAATGAAAGAAGCACGCTCTCTATAGTTTAATCCATCGGGAGCAGTTAAAAACAATTGTTGGTAACAAATAACCAAGTGGGATGAAATATTGGTCCCTTCATCGTTTGCACCCTTCATCCAAACCAAATGAAGCATTTTTTTAACCCCGATTTGACTTGGTTCCAAACCGTATGCATCCGCTAATACAAAATAATCCATAGTTTCTAGAACTTCATTTCTATTCCTCGAAAAAAGTAAATTGATTGCAAGTTCCAAACTCTGGTGTATATCCTCAATGAACTCGATTGCATCTTCATAGTAAACAAGAAGAAGCTTAATTTTGAGAACAGCATTTCTATCCATGCTATTCATTGCTTCAGTTTCTTCTTCAAATCTATGCAATTGATGTTCTTTTTCCAAATCATCACCATAAAAATGAGAGTTCTTTGTGTGAGAATGATCGCCATTTGGTTCGTCTTCCATTTCCTGATCCTCCTCTTCTAGTTCGTTTTTCCTTAAAGAAGACTCGATGGCATCATCCAAATTCTCTGATTTTCTGTTGTTCTCGTAATATCCTTTCAATTTTCTTTGGGCTGAGGCGTGGTATTTCTTCCAAGTGGATAATCTAAGTTGTGTACCATGCATTGCACCAAAGGGGTGTTTTAGGAGTACTTTAGACAGCAGTTTAACCGTATTTCTTCGTACTAACGATGATCTATCTTGCAAAGAATAAAGTGCCAATTTGGCGAACTTAGATCGACTCTTGTTAAACTTAGAATTTACGTCACATATCTTAATACATCCTTGAATAGCCTTGGTTCTCACATAGGGGTTCGAATCCAAGAACCTCTCTTCCAAAAGCTCTAAAAGTACTAATAACTGTTGTCTATAATGCTCTGTTTGTTCGTTATCATTTGCTAAACCAATTATAATATTTCCACATGCTTCTACCACTGAACATCTCAGGTTAATGGTGCTATTATTTAGAAGCCTAATCACCAAAGACATTTGTCGAAGCATAACTTGTGGTGATAGTTCCGAAAGTTTTATGAGAAAATTAGAAATAGCCTTGGGACCGGTAGTGTCCTTCGAATTAAAAACGCGGGAGCTAATATCTCTAAGCACTTCTTCAGTTAGTTGGGGAAAATCATAAACGTCATTCAACGTTTTTAGTAATTCTGCATTGAAATTGGAAAGATGTAAAAAATAGGTTAAATTGGTCATAATTGCATTTCCAGCGCTAGCTTCTTGGTTATGATATTTAACCGACATCGCAATAATCCTTTGGATCAGAAATTTCAAAGACAAAACTTTAACAGCAGGCTCCACTTCTATTAGCAGATATAAGGGTTTTGTAAATAATTCAATGAACATGTTCTTTTCCGCGGTAGTTTGGAAAAGTTTACCTAAATCGACCTCGAGTACCCTCAATATGGTTTCTAAAATCGATTCCAATTGAATACAAGTCTTCTTAAATAATTCAACAGCCCCGTTCTTAGCTGCCGATTTCTTCGATCCATTGCGTCCTAAACTTGTTGTCTGTGTCGCTGCAATATGTACATCCTCCTGCAAAAAGCATAAAATCACATGGATCAGATAGCCATATTCTTCTAAATGGATTTTCCATTGTAAAAGTAAATCCATCACTTCTAATTGACTTGAATTGCTTTGTAAATTAGTTTTAATTTCAATGGCTAAATTGCTCATCGATGACGTTACTAAATAACCGAGTTGTGACTGTAATTTTTTTGGAAGATGTGCAAATCCATGGCATAACTCAATTAAAGATTCCCATGTTTCTTCTTCTGCATCTATCTGTTCAGCAGAAATCGCTAAGCGATCAATAACCGTGTTTAATTCATTTGATGGATCTTCTACGGGAGGAAAAGATCTTTTATCACTGGATTGGAATCTAGTCAAGTATTCCGAGAGACTAAAATTTAGCATGAGTACTGAATCTCCCGAGATATTTCTTCCTTATTCTTGATGACCCTTGGTTTTTCGGATGTGTGATGAGTGTTATAGTTTTTAAGATGATGATTGAATTATTCTATGCGTTTGCCGCATCATAAAACAAATCGATTTTTAAACAAAGGTGAAGGAAAGTCGTAAATGACAAGATTGAGAGAAAAAAGGAAGTAATAAGGTTGCTTCTTGTAGAAGATATTGTATTCATGCAAGAATAAACTGGCAAGGGACTTTATTGGATATCTTATGTTAAGAGAAAGAAAATGTAAAAATTATAAAAAGTGATTTCGCCCGGGATCGAACCGGGGACGTCCTGCGTGTTAAGCAGGTGCCATAACCTACTAGACCACGAAACCGCACAAACTTGTTGAGGAGCCTAGCACTAGGATTACTATTTACAAAGGAAAATATAGGTAATAAAAGGTATGTTGCTGAGATCCTTAAATTATAAAGGACATTAAGAAGGCTTCGGTTCATTTATTAATAGCACCGTCCTTCCGCTCATTGCTCACTGTTGATCTTGTTGACAACACCACAGTTGTCGCTCAACTCTAATCTATATAATAGGGTTCTGAACTTAATACGTCCATGAGACACTAGATACTCATCTCGAGGAGCCCAGGACACCAATGGAATATGATAAGGGTGTCTAACTTTCAAATATAAGATATCCTACTGACTCTTATGTATATCGTTTAAAGTTGTATTCAATATTGGTTACAACAGCGAACGACTTAGAATGTGTTTAGATAGAACCCTCTAAAGAGCACGTTGAGTCAAGCGTATTATGGGAAGTATATTGTCATGGGCTTTAAGATTTTAGCAGCGTAAGAAAAGACTTTGACATATTGACCAATAACATTGGTTTCTTGCCCCTGACTAGTATCGGCAACATAGGGGACAGTAACATACTGACTCGACCCATCACATATAAGATCTTTAATTCAAAGTATACTCAATGTTCATGTAAAAGAAACATAAATCTTGGTAAGATACAATAATGTTACCTAATTGTCGATCGTTTGTATTTTACTGGCGCTCATATGTGTCCTCTTATTCTCATTTACAAAACAACAAGTTTGTATGGTTTCGTGGTCTAGTAGGTTATGGCACCTGCTTAACACGCAGGACGTCCCCGGTTCGATCCCGGGCGAAATCACTTTTTCTAATTTATAGATGAAGATGACGAATTAGGGAACATATCGTGAAATTGCCGTCTTATACTTTTTTTCTTTGTAACTTGCTCCAAATGGTTTTATCATGTACATTAGGTTTACAGACTTGTTTTATTTATTCGTTTATTTATAATTAGGTTTTCTGATACATCAAAATATATGCCGTTCTTGAATCACCACTCTCCTCACCACCTTTCAAAACATCTTCTTTCTTCAGTTCTATGATACTAACATCATCGATCCTATACCATTTATTGGTTTCCTTATGATAAACATCCGCGGTATAGTGACCACCATCAGAACTGGCACCATGATGGTATATTACACCGGTTAAATGGTACCGTCTATTTTCGTTTTTCTGTGCACTAGCGGAAGAGATAGATTCTATGGGTATTATTAGCTCATGATCATAATTAATTTTCTTAAGAATTTTTTCGATACGGCCATTGTAGGCGTTGTAGTTAACCATACTGTTGTCTTTGTCAGTATTGTTGATGAATTGAAATCTTTTTAATTGAATCAATAATACTTGAGGCAGCCTGTCGATAAAAGTTTGTTTCTTTGCCTCCACATCATGGCCAGACGAAGATTTAAATGGCAGTAGTTCGTATTCACTAAATTTTTTGAACGCACTTTCCAAATCGGTAACAGATTTATCAGAAATATCTAGTTGAATTGTCTGGAAAGGATCCAAAGTAATAGATTGTGATTCCTTATTATTAGGAATATCTAAAACAGAACGGAATTGACCACCGAATAGACATGACATAGGTGAAGGCTCCATTTCTACGGTTCTTTTAGCAGCAGTCTTTGTCTTTTTACCCTTTTTACTAGAACCGCTAACTTCATGCCAACCGTCACCTTCATCATTGTTATCTTCGCTTACGGTACCATAAGTTGAAATTAGGTCCTTTAATTGACCGGTTGAGCTTTTCAAAAACTCCGCTTTCTTATAACGTGGTAAGTTTCTGATAAAGAAAATTCTCAATTCTTCATCATTGATACTTTGTAGCAAGTTCAGAATTTCATTATCGCCTAAAGAGCAGATGGAAGAAATAAATTCCTCATGCAATTGATCCAATAGGTGCGTTAGAAATTCTTCAGCATCTTCTTGGTGTCCCCATTTTAGATCCTTGAACTTAGGAATGGTAGACAGAGCTTCGTAAAATTGATCTGGTTTAATGGCTTCCGAGATAGATGCAACGACATTAGAAGGCCTATTGTTATTGTTACTACCATTGTTTATATTTCCATTTTTAGCGGCGTTTCTCTTTTCAAGCTCGACTGTATCCTTGTCAAATTGTTTATAAATGTTGAGACAAGCATCTAATAACTTTGATTGTATAGGACCAGCTCTTGACACCACGTTTCTCACGCTTGCCACATTCAAAATGCTAATAAATGGTCTGCAGTAAAGTAGTACTTGTAACACAGAACTCATGAAACAAACATTTGCTCTATTGACAATACCACGAGGTGCAATAGATTTAACGCAAAGACCCTTATCAGCTTCAGTAGACTTTAAAGTGTAATCAATGTAATCAGGATCGAAGCACATTCTCATTGCAACAGATCCCAAAGTCTCAACGCCTTTCGTGGTAGGAGGTACATATTTTTTATCCTTCTTTTGAGGCTGTTGATTTGATCCATTTAGTGCATTGGACCCTTGGCCGTTAACACCACCACCTGCTGCTGACCTACTCTTAGCAATCCCACCAGATGCAACTGCAGACCATAATTTAGGAGTCTTTGGTGTAGCAGAGGCTGGTGCTGGTGTTGGTGAAGCACTTGGTGCCGGAGAAGAAGATACTGTTGTATTTAATTCATTGGAACCAGATTTTGTAGGTTCCTTGGCAGAGACCTCCGTTCTAGGCTCTTCCTTTTTATCTACCTTCTTTGTATCTTTATTGGTAGAAAAAGGAACTGTTTCTTCGGAAGGAGCTGTACTCTCATTTTTAAATGTTTTTTCTCTCTCACTGACTTGTTCCTTTTTTTGATCTAATCCTAAAGCCTTTAGTCTCAGTTCATGTCTCTTCGATCTAGCTTGGCCAAACTCCTCAGGTGTAGCATTAAAGAAAAGAGGAAGTTCCACGGTAGGACTTGCGGATGATAGTTTACTAATTTCAAATTTATATTGCTCTGATCTTGGTCCCGAGTTCTTACGTTGGGAATTAGCGCCATTACTGGAACTGACGCTGGGGGAACTCGAAATAGGTGCAGGATGGAAACTTGGGCTCATCTGGTGATGGTGGTAATGATGGATCTTAGAGGACGAGAACCCGCCGTTCATGGCAGAACCACTAGTGTTGCCACTACTACCTCCATTGTTATTCCATTTCTTCTTTGAACCCATTCCACTACTTTGTTGAGGAATTCCTCCACCTTGATATAAGATCTGATTCTGATTCATCAAATTGAAAGGATATCCAGGAGCTTGACCTGCATACATATAGGGCATTTGTGGGTAGGCATAAATTGGAACAGGTGGTTGATAAGCTGGGAAATGAATGTTACCTTGTGCTGGTAATTGTGGCGAAGAAGTCCTGGGATACATTGAATAAGACTCCTCACCGCTGTCGTGAGAATTCACTGCAGACATCTTGCTGATGCAGCCTCAATTTCTTTTAAAAAAAAAGAAGAAAAAAAAACTTATCGAAACGACTGGATGAATTCAAGCTTTTTCTAAAACTTCAAAAAGGAATATGACTCTAAAAAGGGCTTTTTGTATGCCTTTAATTCTCCTTTTAAACTTCTTATTAGTGGTTTGTCGGTGGTTTTAGAGGTCTTTCTTCCTAACTGCCAAGATTCCTCTGATATTGAAAATTTTCAATATCATGTGATTACCAGTTGAATGATTAAGACCCAATAAATGGCCCTGGAACCGACATTTTACGCCCTTGTTTGACTATTTAAATGCCAGCATCGAATTATTCGACTACATTTATATGTAGCTTCAACCACTCGTCCATATTGTCGATCTGTATAAGAAGAACTTGTCCTTTCTCTATGAAATGTGAAAGAGTTCTAGTAGAGGAGCGCAGTAAAATGGAATATGCTAGCAAGTGTGGGCAGTTGATCTTGTCTTGACTCACATATCTCTGCATCGAAAGGCTATGTGCATCTAATTGTGAGAACCTATCCTCTTGGAACTTCTGGGAGTCATCGATGTCATTCAGCAGACTTGTTGCTAGGTTTCCATTTTTTGTACTGTTCACTTCCTCAAGCATGAGATCTGTATACTCTTTACATGAGCACATCCAGTTGTTTAGATCCACATAGATGGGTACGTCTTCGTCACTAGGTTTCACAATAAGCCTATACAGCTCGGAATCATCATAAATAGAATTAACCAGATCAGAAACTTGTAGGGATCTCAATGGCTGGTTGGTCTCTTCATCCACCTTTGATGGTATTAACACGTAGATAAACGTGTTGCATGAATCTATCAGTGATAATGCTCTTATGAACAGCTCTCTGGGGAACATGTAGTAAAGAAAAGAGGCAATTGTATCGTTCATCTGCCCATCATTATTGACCAATTGACAGAACAGTTTAGAATGGTTGATGGTATTGTCATCGCTAGCATTATTCCTTTCAACTTCCATGGTATTTTGTGCCTTCTTCACCGATGAGTTTTATCGTTACATGAAAGTGTACATTATACAAATATATGAATATCGTGTTTGGGAACAAAGCAGTCAATCAATTAAGGTCATTCTCGATGGCGAATTCTTTACATATTTGACCCCAGAGTTGTATGCCCTTTTCTATCTCATCCTTTTCCAAGAAACTTATTGAGATTCTTACACTACGTTGTCCCCAATTCCTTGTATCACCAATGACTTCGAAATTCGACCCGTCGGCTAGCATAACTCCATATTTAGATTTCAGCCTTTGGCCAATTTCCTTGGCGTTATATCCTTGTGGAAGTGACACCCAACCGAAATAACCGCCTCTCACAGGATCCATTTCAGTATGCTCTGGTAAATATTTTGTAACCGCTTGTTTTAATGCTACCGCCCTTTCCTTGTAAGCAGTTCTCAAATTGGCTAAAATTTTGTGGGCTGCTCCATTCTTTAACATGGTACCAACTATCATTGAATTTAACTGAGACGGTGTACCGCCAGAAGTATTTGCACCACCTTGCGAGAGTTGGAATACCAATTTCTGCGTTATACTTTCATGGTATCCAAATCTGAGGCCTGGAGCAATCAGTTTTGAGAAAGTTGCATTGGAAATAGTATTTCCAAATGATTCGGGATCTTCATTAGTTTCTCTATCTAGATGAACGAACCTTTTGATTGGTTTAGCTAATTCAGTTGTATTGTGCTCGTAATCCAACATATCATAGACATCATCTGCCAATATAAGCATGTCGTATTTCCTTGCAATTTCGATTAACCTACGTCTAGTCTCAAGCGTATAGCTCTGTCCACTAGGATTGGCAAACGTTGGAATACAGTATAACACGTAACGGTAAACCTTTTTATGCGTTGACTTCCATGGATTGTTGATCAATTGTAAGTCCTCAGAATCATCTTGACCTTCATGCTGCCTTTCCAATTCTTGTAATCTCCTTTCCAGTACTTGTAAATCAAGCTTACCACCACCCAATTCATCAATTGCCGTTATTTTATTGGCAAACCCTGCATCGATAAAACAGTCGTTAATGAGAAAGTAAGTTGGTGTGATGACGAAGGCTTGTCTTGTGTAGCCAGTGTGAGCCAACGTTGTTTCGAGTAAGATACTTAGAACACCATAGGAAGCACCAGAATTTAAATTCAAGTGTTCAGGCTTCGATCTTGCCTTATCATCGGGTTTAAACCTAAAGGCATCGTCGTTGTTAAAATGACAAATCGTGTCTCTAACCCATAGGGCACCCTCATCACTTCCATAAGTCAATGGATGTCTATTTCTAGTATCATCATCAAAATCTCTGGTATCTGGAGTTAACAGCTCTTTGGTAGCTTCTGCAATCTGTTTACCAGGCAATAACCTGAAAGAAGGATGTCCTTTGAAGAAATTAATATTAGCAGGATGATCTTGAGTACTCATCTTCAAAATACCATCCAATGGAGTTTAAAGACTGGTATAATAGCAGCCGATTTGATTGACTGTTTTAAAGTTTGGTTATCTCGCCTTAGAACATTTGTTGCAAATGCTGAAGAGAATTCACCTACAAAATCTTTGATTATAGAATCTATCCCTCCAAAATTTATAGATACATATTTACATGAATGTATAAATATTAATCTCTGCATAATAAATCCGCATAATCCTTAGTCTTGAAATGATAATCAGTCCCTGATATTCCTTCCAGGAACACTTTCGATGCTATAGGCGATAATCTCATAATCCCCTTCTCTCTTGCAAAGTCCATTAATCTACTCAGATGATAACCATCATTTCTACATTGTCGAAACAATATAGCTAGCGAATCATCCAGTTCCAATAAATGAATTTCTGAAAGTTTCTGGAAACATGCAATTTTAAATCCCATTTGTTGGTTCGGTTGTAATAAAAACATGTTCAATAGTAATGACAAACTATGTTGATTCTTTACTGGAATTTCACCGCTTGTAAACAACAGTTCCATTAATTCATGTTTACTGCAATGTTCCATCGCTTTGGTCAAAAACGGGAAATCTCGTACTTTAATCTCAACCATAGGAGCCAATTGATTATCCATATCCTCCAAGTATACCTTCCATTTTTCTGTGAATGTAGTCTTATTCAAAGTTCCTCTAGCAAAACTTTCAACCCTTATTCTTAGCAATTCATATCTGCATGGATCTTGTTTATTTCTTTTGTCGCTATGAAACTTCGTGTAATGGATATACAGTTGATCCGGTATGAACCCTTTCTTCTCATGTAGTGCCAGATTACCAATATCACATAGTAGATTGGGATTAACAACTAGTACTGATAGTCCCATAACAAATCTATGCCATATGTAATCAACGGATTGAATGTGCCCCCATTGACAACTCCTCGAGAGGAAAGTTTGCAAAAGCTCGTAATCCAATTCTTTCTTAGGGGCTTTTCGTACTACTTCCAAAGCATTGTTGAATCTGCAATTCATTATGTCTAGGTATATTTGTTCTCTAGTTGATTGTGTTAAAAACCGTCTAAAAACTGCGAAACTTCTCATTTCTGACAGCCTAATGCCCACTAAAGGGGGGTATACTAAATCCTAGAAATCAATCCCAATCACTAAAAGGTTTCTGAGGTACTCGCCTGGCACATAAGCATTTAATTATCAACAGCCGTCTAAACATTAGATGTAGCAGAAATTGAAAATTTTTGGTTCGCGATGACTGAAAAAAATATCAAACATCTCATCACATCGAGAAGCCAATTTCCAAACTGAAAATTCCAACATTATAATCAATTTAAGATGCTGAGAATTTACTTGCAAAGATCTGCAGCAAGAATTGTATGTCCAGATCTCCTGCCACCTGAATTAACCCTTCTTTCTTGGACATTGATACTAACTTAAAAAAAAAAAAAGGCACCAAGAACGGTTCCTAGATCATTGGTTGAAGGCACTTTTCCAACTTTGCCCTTTTCTAGGATTTCAGCAATCAGATTCAACTCTTCCGATGCAGGGAGACCTCAGGCTTCTGAGATTCGCACGGAATTGCCCTCTGTTGAGGATTTGGGTTCCGGTTCTGACTTAGTGAACCAGGCATCTCAAGCTGTTGGGGAAGCTTCTAATCATGTTGGTTATCTGAACAGCATTGGACTAGCTAAAACTTGGTGGTGGCCGGCAGATGTTATTCAACATGCCTTGGAATTGGTGCATGTCTATACGGGATTGCCCTGGTGGGGTACCATCTGTGTGGTAACACTAACAGTACGTCTACTAATGTTCCCAGTCTACGTAAAGTCTTCTGATACTATTGCTCGTAACTCTCATATCAAGCCCCAAATGGATAAATTGAATGCTGACTTGATGTCAACTACCGATTTAGCAGAAGGTCAAAAAGTAGCTCTAAAGAGAAAGCAACTGCTAGCCTCACATGGTATCAAGAACAGGTGGATGGCTGCTCCACTTTTGCAGCTTCCTGTTGCATTAGGATTTTTTGGTGGTATCAGAAATATGGCTAATTTCCCTGTCGATGGATTCACCAATCAAGGCATCGCCTGGTTCACAGATTTGAGTCAAACTGATCCTTACCTAGGGTTACAAGTGATTACTGCCGCTGTTCTTATAGGTTTTGCAAGACTTGGTGGTGAAACTGGTGCTCAACAATGGAGTCCTGTCATGAAAAGAGTTTTTACCATCATCCCATTAATTTCTATTCCTGCTACTATGAATGTATCAGCAGCTGTGGGTTTGTATTTTGCAGTCAATGGTACTTTCGCTGTTCTACAGACCTTTACTTTGAGAAATAAATGGGTTAGAGAAAAGCTAGGAATTGCAGAAATCCGTCGGTACAACGAAGGTGAATTGGGTCCTCAGAAGGGTATTATGGAATCCTTCAGAGAAAACATGGCTAAATCTAGAGAACAAGCTGAGCGCAGACAAATGATGAGAGAGAAAGATTTAGAGGAACAGGAGCGTGTGAAACAATTGAGACAAAATCAACGTATAAAGATCGTCCGCAAATCTGGCTTGGATCAGAACTCCCAGCAATGATTCTTATATGCTATGTACATACAGGATTGAAAGATTTCATTGTAAATAGTCATTATTAGTATTATTACGAAAGGTTTTCAGGAGTTCTATTGAAAAGATAGATAAAGTAGCAGTAAACACGCGAGTGCTGTCTTTCTATAATTTTCTTGCCTTTGAGTGTTGGTCTTAGTTTATGGTAATCATGAAAGTGTTTAGTTCGTATTGCAAAAATTCATTTAATCAAAAAAATCTTGAGGTGACTTTATAAAGAATTGCAAAATTGTCTGTATTGCCCCCAATGTGGATCCCATACTATTAGCCAAATCCTCTTGATTGATAAAACTCATCGAAAAGACAATGGCCAAATTAGAAGCGTCCATACGATTATTTTCAACATGCTGGTGGACTTTATTCAAATGTATGACAATTCGCTTCAAAGTATGATAATAACATAAGGGAAGTGTCCTTAGAAGGAGTATCATAGTATGCATAAATTCCTCTAAATTGATTTGGTGAGACTTGTAGCGAAGAGCAAGATTAGCAAAAGCTTGTACTCTTTCATTCGTGAAGAGACACTCTGGCAACTCTCTCAAATACATCTTGAAACAACCAGCAATGGCATTAATTTCAAACCAGCGATCATCTTCAAGGGTAAAGGAATTGCTTAGTGCACCTTCCTCGTCGAAGGCATTCTTTAAAGCATTGACGCTACCAACAGAACCGGGAATTCTATAAAGACCTACCTCATCTAATCCACGCAACTCAATCTCCTCTAACAATTTAACAACGATATTGGGTATCACTGTGCCTTCACGTTCGCAAACATCTTCCAATGGTACCCCGAAAATCCTGTTGTAGGTCTTGCTCTTGTATTTTTTGGAATAGTAAGCATACCTTCTAGAAGCTTTAATCATTTTCACCCATTGTTTCAATTCGGTAGGACCGGTAGCTTGCAAAACAATCTCTTGTCCATTGTGCATCACGACCTTGAAACTGTAAATGCAACCGGGGCTCCTGAAATTCATCAACTCAACAATATTTTCAATATCGAAAGTCTTAAATTGATAGACTGGCTTTTGTTCATTGATCGTAGAATTTTCAATAGAAGGTAAATTCAAAGGTGCGACAGAGCCATTAGGTTGGACATCAGGGACTAAAATACTGTTCAGAGAACTGCTAGAAGCAGAAGAATTGAAGCCACCAATGGAAAATGGTCTCTTAAAGAATCCACCCAGTTTTCTCCCTACATGATTGTGGCTGGAATTTGAAACAATAGAACTTCTTGCACCTAATGAGGCTACAGAGCTCCGCTTATCTCTACTGGCAGGAGGACTTGAGGTCGAATGTGGTGAAGAGGCACTGCTTGGGGTTTGAATGCTGGGGATCATTACAGAAGTCTTTGGCTTCTTCTGCATGACTTTTTGCAAAACTGCTGAACGCTTATTTTCATGCTCTTGAGTAGAGAGGTCCTCAATTTTCTTGTGATCACGTCTAATTTTCTCAACTTCTTCACTTAAAATTTCATTGAATAAGCCATTCTCTTGAAATTTAAGCATCTTAGATTCTGAAGCAGCAACGATACGAGTACTCTTCCTGTAATCCTTGTTAGGATCACCGACCTCGAGGGCGAGACAGCTTCCAAACTCACGGCCCCCGTGACCTCTGCTGCCGGTGGTATAATCCTCGGATTCTGGAATCAAATCCACAATGTTGGAAATAATGTTACTTACAAATCTTCTCTTGTCAAAGTTGATCAACTTGGAATTCATAGTGCTCATATTAGGAACAAACTGTGCAATCTCTATGAGCCTAAGGATTAGCCAACCAGTACAAGGACAAAGGTTTTTAGGTTTGGTCATGAAAATGCTATCGTTTTCGACAAACCCTCTGAGGTGTTTATCATCAATATTGTCCAACAGACGACAGATTGAAGGTAAGTAATCATCATCCTTGCAGGAAAGCAGAGAATGGGTTGCTCTCCAAGTATGCTCGTAGTATCTTGATTCAGGAGAAATGATTGCATTTGAAATGGCAGTCTCAATGAATGATGGGATATGTGGAGACATAGACTTAGGCGTTGAATCTCCTTCTTCTTCGAATAAATCTAGCGAGGAGTTCTTCCAGCGAACGTAATTCAAGACCTGAAGAATCACTGAGCATGTTTGCAAACGACGATCAGCGTTCTTCGCAGTATCTGATATTTCCACAGTGAAGAAGGTAGTAAGAGAGGAATGTAACCTCACCAACAATTGAACGGATTCTGGAAGTTTTTTCAAAAAATGGGTGTCACTCTTTTCATGAGGCATTACCAAATTACGGATCCAGGAAAAAACATTCATTATTTCAAGGTCATCCAAATGAGAGGATCCAGAGGTAATCATGGTATATGCAACTGAATGTTGAGGAAATGAAAAAAAGGAAGTCAAAGACTCATAGGAAAAAAGTTCCAGCACCTGATAAACAGCAAACCAATCTTGCTTAGTTACAAGCTTCATCTTTTCGAGAATAAAGTTATCTAATTCGTAAACCCAATGTAATATTCCATCGTAATCGTTATACCTCAAATCATGAAATTTCGATATCATACCATCATCTAACGTATTCAAGTTCAAAAAGTGATTATAATTCATCATGGTAGTAGACTTCATTGAATCCAATAAGCTTGTGACTTTGCGCTGTGTTCTGTTAACACCTAACGGCCTATACATCTGCTTCTGATAAGCAGATCTTGTTCCAGTGAAAAGTTCAGATAACCTGCCAACAAACTTTTGAGTTTCCTTAACATCCTCTGGATCAGCAGTTTTCTTCATATATTCTATTCTGCGAGGCCATTCAATACCAACATCTTCTTCCATGATCTTCAAAATATCTAGCAACGTGTTGTTACTCTCCATATCATCGGTAAAATCAGCGTAATGGTTCTTTACGAGATTGTACAATGATTCAGCAGCACCGACTTGAATCTTGGTCCAATTTGAATAACTTACGACGTCATCAGAGGGGACCTTCATATCCCAGACTGGGAATTTTTGGTCATTGATAGAAGCGGCTTCAGAGGACTTTATTTTTGAAGGACCATTCAAAAGCTTAGAAATGGAAAGAGCACAACTTTTTGCTCCAATATATCTTTTGGCCAAATTCTCAAGAACAGCATTAGTCGTGGTAAAACTACGGTATGTGTTGAAGAAGGTCTCGGTAAACGTTTCATTGTCCATAGAAAGCCTGAAAAAAGCAAAGTCCAACAATCCCAGGTTCTCATCCTTGGATGATTCTTCATCCGAAAATGTCCTGTTTGTACCTCTCTCTTTATTGTGAAGGAAATAATTTTCCAAATCCTTTGTCTCGACCAAACGAGAAAATACACCGGCGGTTAAAACCAATAGATCAAAGATCTTATCCAGGGACCCAGACTTAAGAACTACCGGAATAACAGATTCTTTAAAGGCTTCAGAATCTTTATTAAAGAAATCAATATTTTCCAGACTTTTGCTTAGTGTATTAACCATATCTTGGGATTCCCTAGAGCCCGTAACGGTATTGGAATTAGTATATGAGTGCTGAGAAAACCTTTTTGGGTTCTCGATGACGGTACTAGAGTTCGTAGACATCAAATCCGAATCATTACAAGATTTGAAAATAAAATCATCTGAAACTCTGAAAATATCACTGTCAATATTAAATGCATCCCTGATGCATTTCAAAAGGTGCTGTCTATTAGATTGTTTAGTCGACATGGCCCTTACGACAGGTCCATCAATGTTCTCGACACCTGTAATCTGATTGCCAGATGTTTTGTTGTCCGGGGTTATTGGAGTAGTACCTCCACTACTTGTAGCCGAAATACCGCTACTTCTAGTATTACCATTGACATCTAAAGGTACAGGTTCACTTATAGTGAGATTTTGAGTAGAGCGTGCAATGGGTGATTTTGGTCTGATAGAAGCATTTCTAGAAAGGTTTGCCGAGGTGGGTACTGTGGCAGCATTCATAGTGGTAGAAATGACACCTGCTGCACCAACCAAAGATTGCTTAGAAAAAAGCGAATAATTGGGCAATAACTCGTTAAATAAAATGGGCAAATAAGAACCAGTGAGAAGAGGACTCCTTTGACTTCCAATCATTGAATAAGCCCTTTGGTCTACCCTGGGGCCATTCATCTTAGTACTCAAATCCATTAATCCCTTCATATTGAGAGGTGGCTGGGAAAGATGGTATTTCCAAAATTGGTAGAATGCACTCGACTTAGGATCAATATTCCTTGGACTTATCACATCTTCAGGACTCTCTCTCGACAAAGTATCTAGACGTTGCTGCCACTTATGGAATGCGTTATTGGTACGATTAATTTTCTTCTCCAAATACTTCAGTTTAGTTTCCTGTGGTAAATCATCAGCGTGAATAATAAGATCGCCAAAATATGAAATCACATTCGATCTTATTGCTGGATCTTCTAAATTTGGTGGTGCTAATATGAAGACACTACTTGTGGACTTTGAGGACAGTTGTCTTCTGTTTAACTGAGCAATAGTAGGAACCCAGTCTTTAAAGATTATTCTAATGGTATGCTCTGATACATATTGCCACGCTTGGTAAAGCCTTAAGATTGGTATAGAACAAATGACAGTAGCCACGGCTAACCAAGAAACCATATCCCCTAAATGTTCGAATCTAACACCTAACTCAACCCATTTACCCAAAATTCTACCACGAAGCTTTGGTAGATTCGTTATGCCCTCGGCAAAAATATGGAAAACGAACAAGCGACCCAAAAAATGGACATTATCGTTATTATTGAACACCAATGGGTTTAAAGCAATAATTTTGGAGTCGATAAATTTGGAGTCGTAAAGTAATGAATAATCGGTGCGTGGTGCCCATTGTGATCTAAATTTTAGATTAATTTCATGAACCTCCTCTGCTAACTGATTTACATCCATCCTTAAAAATTTTTCAGGATCCACTAGATCTGCCATTGGTTTATGAGTATTCTTTGTTGGCGCAGGTCCTTTACCAAATGCAGTTAATTTATTCAATTCATTATGTTTATCTGAAACCGCTATCTTCAAATTATTAGAAATTTCACTGTCATGAAGGTGTATTGTGTCCAGCAATTTCATCGTTTGTTGTGTTATTTGTTCATCTAATAAAAAGCTGGGAAACATGTCTAAAAGTGTTTTCACCACTAATGCAAGTCTATTAGTTAATTGTTCGTCTAATTTGGAAGGTATGTTACAATGTTGAGCAGCATCAGCGCTAACTTTGTTACTATGTCTCGTAAAAGTTAATCCCATTTGGTGGAACATTGTCAAAAAGTTGTAGAAGTCATCTAAAAGTGGTATTGAAAGTAGCAAGTTGATCAAGTAGCGATTAACTGATATTGTCGTATCTTCGAGCGACGTTTGCGACCATGCAAATAAAATTGCATGACTTAAAGATTCGGTTGTACCGGATACTATTTTACCCTCTCTATCAATTTTCAAATCTGGATGGGGATGTTGAGGGCTTAAATATTTTAAAGTTGGCATTTTACCTGTTCTTAAAGCAGATGGTGATAAATGGACTTGCTGTGATGATGAAGGTAAGGAGTTCATTAGGGATGAATTTGTAGCCGTGGGTGTACCATTGTTACCTTCGTTAGAGTTATTCCCATTATTACTACCGACAAAAGCAGTCGCCACTGGTGTTATAGGGCTGGTAGCATCATCGTCTACATCGACACCATCATCCTCCGCAATGTCTCCATCTTGATCCTTCGTTCCCAAGTTTGGATCAAAGCACTTGACATTGTGGGACAATCCACTTTTATAAAGGTTTAAAAGTGGACCCTTCAGTTGCACACGGTAAAGCTTATAGTCAGGAACGGACACAGGAGATTCTGAAATATCGGGGAAACTTTGTTCAAAAAATCTAGAATCCCTACGATTACCTCCCATACTACCGTTGGAACTATTTTCATTCACAATAACAGAACCGTGTGAGCGATTTAACCAACCGACTTTAAAAACTGTACTGTCATAATTTTCTTTGTTCAAGCGAACAGCTGTTCTTTGTGTAGAATTAGTGGTATTAGATCTCAGTAGTGAACTATGACTATTATTGTTATTATTACTGGAAAAAACGCCATTGTTACCACCACTAGCAGTGCTATTACTATCACCATTACTCGTTCCCGACGCAGTTTTCGTATTATTTGAACTGAGCGTAGATGGTACAAGATTAGTAGTGCTACCTTGGTTTGTATTCAATGTAGTGCTACTATGATTGCTCGTAGAAGAATTGTCATAAAACATTTCTGCATCATGAAATTTTTCTTGGGACTTATTTGGACGAAAATCAATTGACGAATCTAAAGACAAATCCGAGGAAGCTTTAGCATTTGATGCAACACTCCTATTGGATCGACTGTTGTGTTCAGACAAATATACACTACCGACAGATCTCGTAGGAGGTGGTGGAGAACTGGTACTTGCTGAACTACTGGTATAATTACTGCTACTACCGTCATTCACATTACCACGCCTGTTACTAATGTTACTATTGCCAACATTATTATTAGCAGTACTGCTAGTATTACTACTGCCACTAGCTAAAGTACTACTGGTACCGGTTGGAGCATTTGAATACCTTTTCAATGAAAAGGTAGCCGATGGTGAACTCCTACGTTTATTAGCACTACTTGAGCTGGTAGTATGGGAACTTGCCGTGGTTGGACTAGTATGGTGATCCCTTGATGAATGAAAATTGCTATTGGAACTTCTGCCACCTAACAAGGTCGATGCATTGGAAGCACGCGATCTCAAACTAGAAGTCGTCGAAAGACCAGAACTATTATTGGAACCATTATTGTTATTCCCACTACCATTGTTGTTATTGTTGTTACTTGCCGAATTCGACTTCTTACTCTTGGAAGACCATATCAGATTCTTCATCGAGAATTCTTACCTGCGATCTATATCTATCGTGGAGGAAAAATAAAAAGTGAATGTCAAAAACTCAATTAATTTTACTTAAATTTCCTCGACCTCACAATTACAGTTACTTCTCCTTTTCTCGTGAAAAGATGTGTACGTGAACAGAGGGGACAAAATATCTCGTTGTAATCAATTCCCACTAGACAACAGAAAGTAACCTTTAAAATCCAATGTCTCGCTACGCTCCTCTTCAGTCCAGACGGAAAAGTCTTATCACAGTGATTAGAAAGTAACCCAATTAGCTTCTTCGTGGAAATCTTCCCAGTCCTAGGCTTCTTTCTCCTTCAAGTCAGCGAGTTTGAGT
>JAJLXU010000013.1:30362-64829 GCA_030571545.1 Zygosaccharomyces gambellarensis
AAAAAAAAAAAAAAAAAAAAAAAATATATATATATATATATAAATAAAATATAAATATGAGAATGATCAAGCTGAACAGATCATTCGATACAGACATTAGACCCTCACAAGGAGCGTAGTGCCATCTCTAGTGCACCTTCTCTTGATCTGACCCCACCAGTGAAACCGGATGCGTGAACGAAAACACAGTCTTTAATTCCCGATTTTTCACTTAGTTCTTGATCTCTAAGACCTCTCCAAGGCTCCAAAATACCTTGGCGGAATTCAAAGGAGCCGGGCTCAATGGGAACGGTTGTTACACGCCAAGAGCCATTGTTATCGGGAAATAGAACAAAGTTAATCTGATTTTCGATTTTTAGTTCAGATTCGATATCGAAAAGGTGATCTTTCCAAGGGCAAAATTGTTTGAACTCAATAATTCTCCCACTTTCGTGGACCTTGAATCGATTATCAATTGCTTCACGTACTAGCGTCTTTGCCGGTAACCACGAATTACCATAGCCTTTCACTAAATCGACGAAAATGCCACCAATAAACTCGCTTGCTTTAAAGAACTGCTGATCGAATTTCGAAGCACTACTGTCTTCATTCCAATCAGGATTCATTCCCGAGATCACACCAGGAATGGTAATACAATTCTGGATAAATTTTGGTTTACCCTCATCGTAGCAGTTTATACCATTGTCATTTGCATCTAATGCTTCGATGAATTGCAAGTAGATCTTGTGGTAAAGAAAATTTAAATCATCCCGATTCAATTCCTTGTTTTCTAAAATTGCCTTGATAATTTCACGGCCAAAGTGTTTGTAAGTCAAACCTGCACTTGATAACTTTGTTTCACGATTTTCGAAAGTTTCGTAGAATCCGCGCTGATGATGATCAAAGAACTTGATTCCATCATAGGTACCACCGACATCAACGACAATATCACTTTTTTCCCAGTCTTCTGGCTGACGTGATCTAACTACTTTTGCATTTTGATACTGCGGTAGTAGTTTTAGCATATAAACAGCTAATGCCTCATCTGCATGAAAGGTACCACTGTGGGTACAAATCGTCTTGGTCATTTCAACTTTCAATCGCTTAACTGTTGACATAAGCCTGCAATAGTTTCTTGTAATAAGCATCTAAGATTATTGCAGAATTTTTTTTTTTTAAAGCTCATCGCTCATCGCCAAAAGTTTCAACAACCTCCTGATGGATTCAAGACAAGAAGTTCTAAAAACTGGAATACACGATACATGCGTCGATTTCTGGCAGCTTGAAAGCCCTAATCAAATTCTAATGGATTCAGTTGACAGTGTTACTTGCAGTTCTATTCATGTATAGCTTATTCGCGTGGTACCGGGTAAGTAGTTGAACCTTTTTCTTGAAGCATCTAATGCAAAAGTTATCTGGAACTTTGACATACAGCGGAGAAATAAAGAAGTAACGCACAACTGGCTTCTAAAAGCTTCTATTAGCCCTGATAAGCTACTTGTTTATTTAATATGAGATTTCCATTCAAATATACTAGAGCTCAACTGGAAGTTTTTAGGTTTTCATTTTGTCTACTGGCTCCCGTGGGAGTTATGTATTATATTGGTACGGATACAGACAAGAAGCTGAATGTGCCTGGGTTCTATCCTGATCCTGAATCATTGAATAAGATTCCCAAAGAACCATATGAAATTAAGGCAGAATTGGCAAGGATGAAGAAAGAAAGATTGGAGAAAAGACTAAGGCTTGAAAAGAAGTTGGTAGAACAGGGTATTGATATTGAGGCTGAAAAGGCGGAAATTAGAAGAGAACTTCAACAGGGAAGATCTTAGAAATTAAGAACTCGATATTGCTTGTAAATATGTATATATATTTTTTTAATGCACGATTTTTATTTATTGGTTGGTGATGAATGATAGAGAGAAGTTGAGAAAATACAAGTACTAATGGGTTCTATAGAATACTCAAGATGCATAGATTGAAATAAAAGCCATTTAATTAATTAAAGAGGTTGTATCTAAGCTTTTATGTATTGATTCTTCCTATGTACTGTCATCGATCACGACAAGACGTCTTCATCATGGTCAGTTTTAATAGATTTGATATCAATGCTGGAATCAACAATAGTTATTTGCCCTGAGAGAAATCGTAAAATAATCAATCGCAAATTTATGGCTAGAGCTAGAGGGAATTCTTTGGTTCACAGTATAGCAGCACATTCTGGTGGCAATGGTCTCAAACCGCTACCTGAATTGCTAGATGATGATTATTTGATGGAAAAATTGCAGGAACTTTCCACCCAATTGGAACCCATTGAAGACAACAATGAACCTGAAACTATCAACAAGACGGAACAACCCGACCTATATGTCAGATATACCAAATACTCTCAGAAATTAGGCTGCCAAATTGAGGAATACGATTCTATCTTACGACAATCCCGTAAAGTCAATGATCAACTAGAAGAAGCTACAAGAATGTTTGGAGACATTTCACTGAGTGTGAAAAGGTTTGTTGATAATACCAAGGAAACTCATGATGAATATTCTAGATTGTCTCGCTTACATGAGGAAATCCCTCGTTATTTAGCATACTTTGACGGATTAGATCCAATTATGCGCCGTTTAAACCATGCATCTACACCTAACGTGGTCAGGAAAAACTCGTTCAAATCGATGTTGGTTAATATCGATGAATCGCTGGGATTTTTGGATTCACACATGGATTTAAGGGATGCAGAACCCTATAGGATTAAATTCAAAAGATGTTTGGTTAGAGCTTGTGAATTAGTTGCTAATTATCTGAATAACCTTATGAAGCAACTGTATGTGGATATTAATGAGAAGCTAGCATCTACTGCTAGCGGGTCTTCTGCATCTAAAGAAGCTCTACTCTATAACAAATTTGTATTTTCTGCCGAAGAATACCAAACCCAGGTGATTGAAATTATATCTAGAGTCGCAAGCGATAAATACCAGAGGTATCATGATGAATTAGGGTCTATCTTGAACGACTGTTACAATTGTTACTTTCAGATTAGGACTAAGTTGCTGCATCCATCTATTTGGCATAGATTGGATGAGGTAATACTTAAAGACAAGGAATTGCCCTTGATAAATTTTATTCAGGATGGGAAAACGTATTTTCAGCAACTATGCCATGATGAGTACCAGCTTTTTATCAAATTCTTCCCAGAAGATATCTCTAAAACAAGAATTAACCAGTGGTTTATCCAGCTTTGTGAACCTCTTTATGACACTGTGAGGATAAGAATTTTAAGAGAAACTGATATTTCAACTTTGTGTGATTCATTGACTCTTTTTGGTCAGTACTACGAATTTGAGGAAGATGCAGAGGAATATCAAAGACAATTTGGTCAAGTCAAATATGACAAGGTTTTCGAACCCATAGTGCAGAGATTGCAAGCTACTTTGATATTAAGAGTACAAAACTACGTGCAACAAAGGATTGTCAAATATACCCCAACCAAGGATTCCTTTATTATTGCCAATAGGAAATCATCGGTAAAGGATGCCAAAGCTGTTAGAGAAAAAGAAGATCCAATGGTATTAGCATTCATAGAAAGTTTCCAAGATCAAGCTGTCGCCAACAACGAAACTACTTTGGAATCTTTCTATCCGCCATTGGTTAGAGGCCTTGCCATACTATCTAGAATCTATGAAATGATTAACTCTGTTGTGTTTGATGATTTGGCTCATCATATCGTGCATGATTGTATGTTATCATTAAAGACAGCATACGACAAAGTTCAGTATTCCACTAGTGATCTAAACAATTTTGAAGTTAAATTAGCGTATTTGAGGAATTTATTAATGCTTCGTCAACAATTGCAAAACTTCAACATTCAGTACTCAGTCAATGAAACATATTTGGATTTTTCTGGTATGGAGTATTTCTTCAAATCTGTGACTGAGGGTGCTAGAACCCTAAGAGTAAGAGATTCTTCAGTATTAAGTCTTGCCAAAGGCCTTGTACCCAGGGTAGTGAACAACCTAGTAGATGCTCGCTCTGAACTACTGGTAGATTTAAGAAATATTATTAGGGACTTTACAGAAGCGGCAGCTAAGAGAATTATTGAAGATACTTTGGTGATAGAGTCAAAGGAGGGCGTAGCAAGTCTAGTAGAAAAGAATTCCAAGTTAAGAAAGAACGTCGAGGAATTGCTGCCAAGAATTCAGACACAAATCTGCAATTTTATCAACGATGACGTAATTGTCTCTCACTTAATGGATGCTGTACAAGAAACCATCGTTCAATCTTACAGCAGTTTCCATGACGAAGTTAACGAAAAGGCTGAAGCAGGACTGCTGGACAAAGGGCAGGCTTCTGAATTAATGTACGAAGATGTGTTCACAGACTTCATCAGCAAAATCGCTAGAAAACTACCTAATATCAACAAAGAATAGATTTTCCATCTACATATACGCATATAGTCGTAGATATAGAACTGTGTTCATTGATTTTCCTCCTCGTCCATTGGGTTATAAATATTCTTGGAGAGTAATCTGTTCAACTCACGTTTGATGAACTCAACTTTGGCAGGATCTATCAAAAGATGAGTATCATCAAGCTCTTCCAATATGATATCGCTCTTGTCGGCATCGATCTGAACAATGAGTGCCTTAATCGATGGGTCACACTGAATGAGAGCTCCTCTACGAGCTCTGGGCATTATAAAAGATGCTCTGGTTTAGTATTTTGTTAATTTCAATGTCCCAAGGTTAATCGAACTCTGAACACTTTGAGCGCGAGCTGATTTAAAAGGGTTCTTGTGATATTACAATTCAACAAAAGTCATCTCAAGATTGGTTTATAATGGACAAACAAGTGACCCCCAACGGTGCGCATGTTAAGCCCGAAGAGTTTAATGATTTAACCAATGGTAATGATGATAAGAATAGAGTATCTGATCAACATTTGGATGATATGAAGAGCACAGAGGAGAAGGATCAGAGTAGTTTAGATGAAGATGAAGACGACCAGGAAGATGATCAGGAGGATGATGAGAATGAGCCTCCACTGCTGAAGTTTACGAGAATAACAAGACTTCCCAAGACTTTTAGAAGGGATGCAATTTCTACCTGTTTATTCCATGAGAAAGTATTTGCATTTGGAACTCATGCCGGTGTGCTACATTTGACTAATACGGATTTCACGCCATTGCAAACGCTAAAATGTCACAGATCTTCCATACTCTCGATTAACACCAATGGGACTTTCTTTGCCACAGCGTCTATTGATGGAACCGTGGCTATTGGACAGATTGAAGATACTGCAAATATTACTCTCTTTGACTTTAAAAGACCTGTTCAGGCAGTGGTTTTAGATCTTGATTACAAGAGCTCCAAAACCTTTGTTTCTGGCGGTATGGCAGGCGAGGTGATTTTATCTCAACGGAATTGGTTAGGTAATAGAGTTGATATAACGATATCCAAGGACCATGGTCACATTTTAGGAATTTATACAATTGATGATATTATATTTTGGATGAATGATGTTGGTATTACCTTTTATAGCACCCATACGAAAACTCAGCTTTTAAACGTTCCTTTTCCCATTGAACATAACAATACTCAGCGGCCGGACCTTTACAGACCTCAAGTACATTGTCCAGAGACTGATAGAATAATAGTTGGTTGGGCTAATCATGTTTGGATGTTTAAGGTATCGTTAAGGCGAGCCACTGAGTCGAGCAACAATTTGGGGGCCATAATATCAAGTGCGGCTTCTAGCTTAAGAGCCCAGCCCGATAAGAAGGTAGAGTTAGAACATTATTTCACAATAAAAATGCTTATTGCAGGTATTTCTTCGTTCAAGGACGATCAATTGATGTGTCTTGGATTTGAAGATGCTGAGGGGCAGGGAACCCCCACGACTAACATACCACAGATTTCTATTATAGATGTTTTCACGGGTGAGGACACACATAGTGACGAGATTGTATTAAAGGATTATGAAACACACTCACTTAATGAGTATCACTTGGGCAAATATATTGGTGATTCTTCTCCGGAGTATTTCTTGGTAGCTCCCAATGATGCTATACGTATAGAAGAGCTTTCCTTTAAAGATCATTACGATTGGTTTATGAAAAAAAATAATTTCATGAGGGCTTGGGAAATTGGAAGGTACGCTGTAGATGGTTATGAAAGGTTAGAAACAGGTTTGAAGTTCATCAACCACCTTATCAAGTCTAATCGAATTGATGACGGCGCATCAAGCTTAGCCGTGATTATTTCAGATACTGAGGTTGGGGAAGATAAAAAATTCGAAAATTTTGCGTTAGAAAAATGGAATGAAGTCTTCATGAAGATAATAGATCTTGGTGGGATAAATTCAGCGGCCAGAAACGTGCCCCTAGACCCCCAGTTGAGCAAACAGGTTTATGACTCTATATTAGAACACCTATTAAAAAGTATTAGTTCCTTGGAGGAATTTAAGAACTATATCCAAAGATGGCCTCTGCAACACTTCTCTGTACAACATTTTGAGGATGAACTTGAAGAGCTTATTGAACTCCATAATACTAATGAAAATGATTACAGAGAGGCTATCATATATTTATACCTAGAGGAAAAAAGGTTTTTCAAAGCCATGCCGCATATGTTGAGAAGGAAAGATATGAGGGCTTTAACGGTTTTACTTAACCATAACTTTCTGGCTCAATACATGGATAGCCTTTTCGATATTGTGCTTCTACCTTATCATGGTAAAATTGAAGATATAGCTAAGCTACCCATTGGTGAAGTGGAGCATTTGTTTTCAATGCCTCTGGAACTCTTGGTTAAAAATCGGCAAAGTTTACAAGTTCAGCAGGTGATAGCTCTACTGTCTAATCCAAAAGAATTGGACATTCTCCTATTTTTGTATTTGAAGAAATTATCGTCGGTGGATCCACTTTTAACAGCGCCTTTTGAAACTGACATGATAGGGTTATACTCGGAATTTGAAAGATCTGGTTTGTTGCACTTTTTGAAAACCAAGACAAATTATGATGTTGAAAAAGCCATTGAAATATGTTCAAAAAATAATGGCTCGTACAATGAACTGATATATTTGTGGAGTAAAGTGGGCGAGACGAAAAGGGCTCTTTCGCTTATTATTGATGAGCTAAACGACCCCAAACTCGCTATAGATTTCGTGAAGAATTTAGGTGATCCGGAACTTTACGATTTCATGGTTAGTTATAGCATGGATAAACCCAAATTTGTGAAAGCACTTCTGGGTTCACCAGATGAATTCGGTAAAACCTACCTTGAGGTCATTAAGGGAATGCCAGAAACTATGGAAATTGACGACTTACAGAAGACTTTAATTAGAATTGCAAAAGAAAACGCGTTGACTCTAACGGTCAGTAAAAGCATTTTCAAAATCATAGATGATGAAACTACTGAATACGCTTCGGAATTTCTGAAAATCAGAAGCTTAGGGAAGGCCTTCTGTAATGATGAAGAAAGTGACCTCGAATAAGTTGATTAAATGCATTGGAGTTAATGTAAGCTGATGATTTACACGAATTAAAAACAAAAAAAAAAAAAAAAAAAAAAAAAAAGACTGACATAAATACAAAACTAATAACCTAACATCGAAATTTGAACGCCATCATTAAAAAAAAGTATCGCCCCCTGGCATTTGTAGATTTACTGGGCCCCCGACGTTATGAGCGGCAGAAGCTTCGGAACCACTGGAGCTAGAATTACTTGCGCTTGTCAAAAAACGCTCCAACTGGACTTGCCCACGTCTTACCTTTGAGGGCCTTGTACTCTTTCTTGATTTGCGGATTTTAAATAAAACATTATTATAGTTGGATTTGATTTCATTTATGGCGGACTCAGAGAAAACCAGTTCTCTGGATTCCGTATGCTTTAAGATGTTCCCCAAGGCTTGAGCAATACTAATGCTAGATTGTAGATTTTGGATTGCTGTTGCATTCAAGGGGAAATCGCTTGGAGAAGTCGTTGGGAGTCTATCTGATTCGATTGGATCGGTAAGGATGTCATTGAATGCCGAATCTTCAAATGAGGGGATCGTCATAGCAGAAGAATCATCACTTTGGGTATTCGAAGTGGGTAGTGTAGCACTAGTATTATTAGCCCCAGCGGTCGTGGAAGTAGTGTATGTTGGGCCCAAATTCGAAGGGGCTAGATTGCTATCGGTCTGGCCGGTATTTGGAGGATTAGTTCCATTAGTTTGGTTTTGTACTGAGCTGGAAAACACATCGTTAAAATATTCGGGAGAAACCATTGAAGTATCAATACCTACGTTCCTTAAATCCAATCCTCCATTCTCATTCATGAACAAATTAGGTTTGTCTATCAAAGTGCTCACATTGTAACCTTTACCTAGTTGATTGTCCTTGGGTGTGTAATTGTCATTTAAAATTTTATCGATGTTAACTTCATAGCCCGTATCCATTGCCCCGTTATAGTTAGTATTACTCACAAGTGAACCTTCATCTCCAACGTTAATGTCATTCTCTATGGCTCTTTCGGCATTCTGAATATCATCTCTTGTAGGAAATTTGTCGGCATCTTCTTCATCTGATTCCGAGTTATCTGCAATGTCGCCGACGTTAATCCCTATATTACCATCTGTAATCATATCGAGGCTGTAAGGATATGTAAGACCGTTGACTTTATCATCCTGTGGATCCGGTTCAATTGGGTCGACGATAGCACTTTCAACTAATTCCTCTGTGCTTAAAAAATTGGTGTTCTTATTCTCCAAATTTAAATCGAGTAGCATGTCATGATCCCATTTTTTGGTACAGTAAAATAGACGACACAGTTCATTTAGTCTTGCCTCCAACACTTCATCTTTTTTAAAGGCCATACTGACATTATCTCCTGTCTGGACCATCTCCGGTGGTAAAATACCTGCACTCCTCCAATTACCTCTAATTGTTTCTACTGGAATAGATTTCCAAGCTTCCCTTATAAATTTAAAAGCATTCGACATGGTTAACTGACTTTGTTCAAAACTAATTAAAACTCTACGGTGGTACTTTCTTTCCAACTGGTTTTGTAAACTGATTAACGCTTGATACTGCTGGATCCTGTACCTCGTTTTGAACTCATCTAAAACTCCCCAGTTGAAAGGTAAGAATTTGGAATTGGCTGATGTATAAACCAATTTAATGTTTTTCAAGTGCAGATTAATAATTCTATGGGAACAAGAATCATCCAAAACAATCCAGATCTTCCTACTATCAGCTACTAATCTCTTATCCCAACGAGCCAACCAATCGTGAAAAAGGTTGCTCGTCAACCAAGATTTCCTATTGCTGTGATAAGAAATACCAAACCTCCTTGCCATTTTACCACCCAGCAATGATTGCGAAACCGGATCCTGGGGTTCCTCCGGAAAATAATTCCTGAAGCTTCTGTAGCTGTTATACTTACCGACAACCAAAGGCTTCAGTTTTTCTGATCCATCCAAGTTACAACAGAGCATCACCGTTGCAACTTCAATTTTCCTCTGCATCTGACTCGCCTCGTACTGTGCATAATCAAGTGGTAGGTTGTACGCTAAAAACGTCTCATCCAGCGTAAAAATGTCCCTTGCTGGAACCTTGCGAAAGTATTCTTTCAGCTGACTTCTTTCCTCAAATGTCCACACCTTAGGTGGCTTCGGTGTCTGTTCATCCATGCTAGAGATGTTAACGTCCATCTTGGCTAAAAAATTCGTTATCCACTTGTATGAAAAGCATCCATTCCCTTCCCTATGTTCTGCCGGTATTCGATACCATACTGACTGAGCAGTATCCTGTAGAATCGGAGACGTAACTGGGATACCATTCCATATGCTTTGAGATACCCATTCCTGTAAGATCCTCCTCACCAACAGGTTATTCGGCTTCCGGATCCTATTTGCATATTTCTCACTATCTTTACAGTTCATATAAACATCTTTTTTGGCCAATAACCGCGATATAGTCCCCTGTGATGGTATTTTAGGCAGCTGAAATGCTTCGTATGCCCATCTTGCCAAATCCAACTGTGTCCATTTAGGATGTCTTTCTGCCATAAGGCATATGTTATATCTGTGTTCAATAGAAAGCATCCTTCAAAAAGCCTTTCCACATGCCCTTGGTACCTCCAAGAGTTCCTTTGCCCTTCTTTTCCACTTATATATACTCTTTTCTTTGTAAAGATTTGTTTGATTTTACTTATACAATGGATTTTTTTTCATCTAAGTGTTCTCCTGAAGGTCATCTCTTATACTAGAAATGCTACGTAGTATAAAAAAAGTGACAAAAATTCTAAAGAGTCAATTCGACTAAACTTTGGATTGGTTGCAATCTGTTGAAGTCATTTTATGTTATATCTCCAGGTTCTCAGTTGTTCATCTAGCTGCCCCTGTAAGTAGTATATCCATAGTTACTTAATAGCAGGGGTATATGGTAGTGCCTGGAAGTATCATTCATATGGAATATGATATCAACGAAGGGATGGAAATTCACTTGTCCTTGGGATTTGAAGTAGAGACCTGTTTGAAACCTTATTTTGTAGTCGCCAGGTTGAAGTTGAGTCCATTGCAGTCCTTGATCGGTCTCATGGATACCATTTCTGGCTAGTAGGCTTCTTTGAGATGGGTCAGGATTGAATATCCATTGTGGAATTCTACCGTCATCGTTGGTACGCGCTCTTGCTAGTAGCTCAGGATCTTGGGCCTCTGTTAGCATGTCATTGCCGGTACCTGGTTCAGCAATATGCAATTTGTAGATTGAACAGACGACGTTGGAAGCCGGTCTACCAGTTGTGGTATCAAGGATGTGGCAAGTGACTGGGTTTGGAGCCATTGTAGTTTGATTAGCTAAGTGCAATATCTTGACGTTTTTTCAGTAACATGTCTTTGTGTTTATATATGTTTGATTGTGAACATACAACATCAACTTATCAAGAAGAATATACAGCAATGTCAACCGGTAAAAAGCGAGGTGGTCATCTAGAAGGTGTATCGTGGCGTGTAGATGGTTGGTAGACATGATATAGTCGGTGAAGAAGGTGGATTGGTTTATTACTCGCCGTTGGAGTTCCACAAGAACCGGTACCATGGAGTCACTGTGCCGATGCTGGCCGTTGATGTTTTGCAAATGGTGGAAAGGTCGAAAGAAGTGTGTTTACGATATTATAGAGGTGGGTTTTTGGGGTTGCTGTATGGCAACCATCCGTTGAATAGGATCACGATGATGGGTATAGCAGTTGGATGTCGGTATAGATGCATTGGGAACAATGATTATCTGTTGATAAAGCTGGACGACTGCAGTGGATCGTCAGGGTTTCTGCAATGCAAATGCCTCGAATCACTGGCTAATAGGTTTGGTCTTTGCTGGGGATCAGTCAGTGGTCAGAAATTAAAAATGCATGGCAGGTTTAACTTGTACTACTGTGAACTAGAAGTAGATGAAGTTGAGTTTGTTTCTGATATGGTTGCGGAAATTGAGCATTGGGAGGTTTCGATTAAGTATAGACGCAGACTGTCTGTGCCCTGGGTGGAGCCGGATTCGCCGGAAACGAATTTATGCAGCTATGCTCAAGCGCTACGTTCTGGGAATGCCATAGCACTTCCAAAGGTTCCTGGCTTGAAGAAGGAATTTCTGAGGGCACTGCTTCGACAAGAAAGCGGGAAAACCCGCACAACTGAACTACTCTATGCTCTGTCTGGTGCACTGGAGAACATGGCATTTCAAGAGCTGAAATCTGAAGTTCTTTTGGATCAATTGTACAAATTGCACTACTCAGGCCTCGTTTCATGTCAGCTCAACAATAATAAGGTTGACCTGCGACCGTTAAAGAGTTTATACCAATACAGCATGCGCAGGATTTCCACTTTAATTAATCTACAGTGTAGCACCGGTCGGATCGATTATGATTACGTTCGTGGGAAACTGAATTACCCCCAATTTACTGACAGAGCTATTGTTGATATCTTTAAGGAATCCTTAAGAGTTATTGCCCGCTGTCAAAGACTGTTATCAAGCTGGTGGATAGATGCAGGCAACAAGGAATTCTCGGTAATTTACTTCAAGTACGAATCAGACGATGCAGCTTCGGGGGTAAGTAAAACTGTTGAACACATTAATCTGATTCAATGAACCATTGGAGTTTACTTGCAAGTTGCAGGTTTTGATATGGATTCCTTATTCTAGATGGTACTGATTATGCTCATCGGTATACCGATCACGATCCACGTTACTGAAAAATTTCAATAAGCGCATCTCATCGCATCTCATCTAAAGTAGATTGTCAATAGTACTGGTTAGAAAGTATCCGTAGTCTACCAGTGATGGCATTGTTTAAGGTAGATGGCTGGGATCTAAAGACTGATGATGTGGCTTACTATGACTCTAATGCCACAAAGGCAGGAGAGAAGAAGAAAGAGCAGAAAGAAAGACGAAAGGAACATAAGAAGAAGTTAAAGGAGCTGAACAAGGTAAAACATCAACCTGAGTCTGAATCAGAGCCTTCTATGGATGATGCTCCACGGAAAAAGAAAAGGATAGAAGACTCTTCTAAAACTACAAATGCATCTACAGCGACAGCGACAGCGACAGCTTCTTCAGATGGTGCATCTGTAGCAAGGACTGAGAGGAAGCTGACTCCATTGCAGCAAAAGATGATGGCTAAATTGACTGGGTCGAGGTTTAGATGGATTAATGAACAGTTGTATACTATGAGTTCGGAAGATGCGTTGAGACTGATTCAAGAGCAGCCTCAGCTATTCGATGAATACCACGATGGTTTCAGGTCTCAGGTCGCATCTTGGCCTGAAAACCCAGTGGATGTATTTGTGGAGCAGATACGTCAGAGATGCAAAAAACCTGTGAATGCTCCAGGTGGGTTGCCGGGTTTGAAAAACAAACAAATTGTCATTGCAGACATGGGGTGTGGTGAGGCCCAATTGGCTCATGATATTAATACTTTTTTCTCTCAGTTTAACAAGAAATCTAAACCAAACCATCGAAAATCCCATGTGGTTCACAGTTTTGACCTGAAGAAGGCCAACAATTTAGTTACAGTAGCAGATATCAAGAATGTGCCGTTACCAGATAATTCGTGCACGATCGTTGTGTTCTGCTTAGCATTGATGGGAACGAATTTCCTGGATTTTATCAAGGAATCCTACAGGATTTTAGCACCAAGAGGTGAGTTGTGGATTGCAGAGATCAAGTCGAGATTTGCTGATGGTAAAGGGGAGGAATTTGTTGAAGCACTAAAGCTTCTAGGATTCTTTCACAAGAAGACTGATGATGAAAACAAAATGTTTACTAGATTCGAATTTTTCAAGCCACCTCAAGAAATTATTGAAGAAAGAAGGGCGAAATTGGAAAGAAAGCATAAATTTATAGAGACAGAAAATGAAAGGGAAGTCTTGGAGAAAAAAAGAGCAAAGGAATCTGAAGGTAGATGGTTGTTGAAGCCTTGTATCTATAAGAGAAGGTAATCGTGAATGTTCATCTATATATATATATTGTATCTGTATATCTGTATGAATTCTTGTTATTATGAGGACGAACGAAAGAAGTTTTGAATGGCTGCCAATCTGTACAAGTTGTCCAATCCTGGGATCGAGGGCATTTGGAACCAGCTCCCACCACTGTTTTCATCTTGAGCAGGATCCCATTTTTCACAGCAATGGAATCCATATGTATTCCAACCGGTCAGAACTACACCCACTAAAACGAGCAGTAGATAGAAAAGCTTAAACCTTATGATGCATAGAAATGCAAATACGCACCATACTAATGGTGTAATGTACATGGTCCACCAAAACAATTTTGAATCGATTGGGTTTATTGGTGGTCCAGGTGCATATTGTTTGTAGGATTCAAAGATGAATGCTCTGATTCCTTCTGATGATGGATCATACCACCAACGCAATTGGACCAATCTGCGTCCACTAATATTTTTAGTCAAGTAGAAATCTTGAGCTAGTAATAATACGACGACGATGAATTGAGGCGTAAACCCTAGAACTAGTGAACCAAGTACATAGAATAATATTGGGGCCACTTTACCTGCTAAGTGGGCCGCAAGTAGTAGCGGGTGTGAAGATTTTAGGATTGTGTTGTAGAAGTTTTTAAAGTGGTCCGAAATTGCCATTGGATTCTACCTCTTTTCCTTGTTTTACGAGTATATTAAATTGGTTCAATTGGGTTATGAAGATCCAAGTTTTTCTTTTAATTCGCCTTTAGTAGTAACAACAAACGCTACCTGGTGGATTAAAAGTTGTATTTTTTAGAGTCTCCTAGAACCCAGTTCATAAGATTGAGATAGGATTGATTGATCTTTAGCTTTGTAATGGTGAATTATTTGGCTTTTGAATATTGGAAGTCTAGCACAGACTGATTTTTGAGGAGCTATAAAAAAAAGAATTCCGATACGGGGAGTTGAACCCCGGTCTCCACGGTGAAAGCGTGATGTGATAGCCGTTACACTACATCGGAATAGTAGTTCTTAGATGATGAAGTTTCAGATTGGAAGGACACTTTGTAGGAATTCAGATTTTTATAAGCTACTGGCGGCAATCAACTAAAGATTTCGACAGATTAGAACAAACTGCTATTACTGAAACCTAAACTATATCCTGTATAAAGCCTCGAGAAAACCGAGAAAATCATGGTAATGATAAAAAAATAAAAATAAAAATAAAAAACTTTTTGCACCGATCGACAGCCGTCGTTATTATTGTCGTGATGATAACGTTGTTAATAGTATTATTAGTATTAGTGTAATTAACAAAGGCATATCAGACGAAAAAATGGGTAAAATTGGCACTATCTATATGAACTGCCATTTCGTTACGTTTGTATTCATTTAATTCTCTCTTAATAGAATTGATAAATCCGCTGTTTTCCAACCGCATCATACGACGACGGTCCTTAATGAAAAGCTTATCACTTCTGTGGTATTCTACTGGTGCCCAAGTATCCTTAACGTAAACATCTTGTGCAAACCTGAGACTTTTCTCATGGAAACCCTCATTGGTCGTCAAAGGCGGAGCACTATCAAAATGAATGTCATTCCAATTTTCCTGTAGTCTCTTGATCAATCTAGTGTCACTATCATAATGACCATAAAACGATTGAGCCAGATTTTTACTGGGTAATTTTGGTCTCTTTGGCGACCTTTGTGGTGGTAAAGTAACCTGTTGGGAACGAATTGCTGCAGGGTCTTCGAAGACGCTGAGGTTTTCATTTTTCTCAATTCCATTCGATGGTCCTTCGATAAAATTACCCAATTTCGAAAATTCCTGGACTAATTCGTAATCGACGTTAGAGTCATCATCATCAGTTTCTTGTTTAGCCAAAGGATTGGGATTTGGATTTGAAAACTCACGATCTCCACTAATGATGGTAGAATCGTCAGGTGACGCAAGCGTCTGAAGTTTTAATTGCAGATCCCGCTGCCTATTCCACGATGACGGATGATTTGAATCTGCCTTTAATAAAAGGCTATCGAATACTAAATCTGTATCCATTAAAACATCCTCATCGCTTTCTAATGATGGTGTTAGAGATGATTGACGAGTTTTATCGAGGGTATCATGAACACTCGTCTTACTATTATAACTATGACGATGTTGGTGATTAACTTTTTGTTGCCTTGGATGTGAAGGAGTTTTCCCCGCGTCCATATCTTTTAAACTGGATAACGGGCTGCCTTCATCAGTTACACTAACGCTACGGTGTCTCGCCTTCGGAGGCGGTGCAATAACGGGTGAACTACTTGAACTTGGAGTTTGGTTGCGTTTCCGTTTTCTTAACCTATTGGGAGTTGAGCTGTGAAGAATTTTACGGAACAATTTGCCAAATTTTGATTTCTTTGAACCATCATTGTTGTTGATAGCCTGTCCCATACCCTCCGTAAGTGTCGGAAATTGTGGGACAGGCTTTTCGATCTTGCATTCTTGCTGCCTTTCTTCCGCTTTTTCCTCTTCTCTCGACGGCTCGAGTTCAGATTTTGCCAGCGGATGGTGATCCTCCTTAATCGCAAGATCATCGTCACTTTCCAGTTCATTATCATCGTTTTCAATTCGCTCTGGTTCCAAGCCAACCTGTAGAGCCAACCTGGGCTCTAGTTGCGGTTGCTCTGACTCTAATTGTTGAGGCTGCTCTGTCCCTGGTTCTTTTTCTCCTTCTTCTTCTATCAAAGAGGCCCTTGCAGAATGGAAATCTTCATCCTTTGAACTCTCGTTTGAACTTCCTAAACTCTTCTGTGGTGAGCCAGTTGGTTGTGCAGCTGACATAAATGGCTTAGAAGACATTGCTGACTCTTTTTCTGGAGTACTAACAGTCGTTGGTTTACTTTGAATGCTACTCGAGCTACCCTTCATACTATCACGATTACTACCATTACTGATATTGCTACTCAAATTACTGTCAGTTGAATTTGCAGACGATGACTTCGAGTTAAAGCACTGCACACCCGATGGACTGTGATATTGACCATGCCTTAAAAAAGTATTTGGCGGTAACAACCGCTGTTGTGGTAGCGATGTTAATGATTGTGAGCGTGGCATACCAATGCTATTACCACGGTCAACATTCCTAGAGTCAAAGTCACCCCCAAATCCAGTTAGAGTTTGAGTTCTCAACGGTGGTGGTTGTATTGGTGGCTGTTGATGAATTGGTGGTGTTACCAACTGTATAGTGCTTGAAGATTTTGACATACACCTATTTTTAGGTGTAAAATTCTCACCATTCGGGAATTGAAAAGAGTTCTTCATCTGTTTTCTCTGCAATTGATATGGCGTTAGCTGCCTTGGTGGTGGTGGAGCATGATGAGGCCTCTTGACAGCCGTAGAGGTCTTTGCAGTCTTAATCGAAGAAGAGGAAGATGTGCCGGCACCAGCAGAGGCAATGGGAGGAGGAATTGACCACACGTCAAACGACGAAAAGCTGTTTTTCAATCCACTACCAACTCTTCTTTTCCGACTGCTAACACTATTTGGAATTGCAGTATCAAGCAGGTCCGTAGTGGAACTGGATCTGGGTATGCTCCCATGCAAATACATGCCAGTAGCCATCCTAGAAGGATATCGGATCGAACTTTAATGGCAGGAAGCTATAGAGATGTGAAGTGGAAATAAAGTGGAGCTCGAGGTATAAGTGAAAAAAAAAATAAAATAAAATGAAATAAAATAAAATAAAGTAAAAAGAGATGAAATAAAGATCGGGAGTAAGGGGGAAAATTGTTTATTGCCAAGCTAGAACTCCACCTGTCCATACTAGTAACCGAGGACTCGGCCAAACATTTGGTAAACGTTACTGTTGTCGCCGTTCCTCTTCTCCTTATCCTTGTCATCTCTATTATTATTACTATTATTACTACTATTGCCCATTACTTTCCCTTTCTCTCTTGCATTCCCACAGGGCTGTAACGTTCTACCCCATCGTATTCCTAAAAATACCACACCATACACCAATTGCATAAACATACAACGGCAGTAGTAATCAGGAAATCACCATAATAATAATAATAATAATAATAATAATAACAGCAGTAGATATCTGCCCGACTGCGTAAACTCCTAAGGGCAATGGATGTGTGCCGTTGCGTGCATTTTCCCCAGAGGACAATTTCACAGCCCGTAAACATGTACCACCATTCTTTAGTTGTTCAGCCAGTTCAACTAGCAGAGCTGGGTTTCACCCAATTAGGACCAATCTTAGGTTTCATCGCGTCGCGAGAATGACAACTTCTCACTCAACATGGTAAAACTTGAACAGTTGGCAAAGAGACATCGTAGAATTTGCGAAGAAGGCAGCTGGAGCCGTTCTCGATTTTTTTTTTTTTTCCGTACGTGTTCTTGCACTTGTTCCTCTTATGCTAAGATTGGCATAGCTGAACTAGGCATAGAATAACAGTCGTAGTTCCGTGAATTCGTGGTACCACCTTTAGCAGGAAAGCAAATACCGTCTTACGCAGCAAGTATGCACATGGCGATGGGAGATTGTTGTAGTTCCAGTGATAGCGACGGTTTTGCACCTGCTCTCTTTGTTCTCTAATCCTTGCACAGCAGTCGTTGTCATGTGAATGTGTAAGTGAAGTTGAGTTAGAAGCACTGAGGTTGTTTGTTTGCTAAGGAATGCACGAGATGATGGCAGTAGTAGTGGTAGTGGTAGTAATAGTAGTAGGATTAGTTGATACTTTTCCTACTTTACTCGTTCATGGATGAATCTTGGTCTTGATCATCACCTTCACCTTCACCCTCACCTTCACCCTCACCTTCACCCTCGAACTTTTCTCCACAGACGTTTTCTCTCAAGAAATCGAATTTCTCGTCAGTGAGGATGGTTTCCTTCATTACTTCACCGCTGATCCTCTTGCATCCTAGTCTTCTTGCGGTGTCGCTACTGCGCTTAACTAAAAGTGCAATGAAGAACTCTAGAGATCTCCCTGTAATCACAGGCGTTGCTTGTGAAACCTTACCGATGTCTTCGTCTGTTTGCATTATTTTCTTGACCTTTGCTGGCGGGAAATGAGTTTTTATTTTATCGAAAACGTCTTGTAATTCCATGACGGCTTTTTCATCAGGAACCTTGGTAGTGGTCATGTCTGTAGTTTCTGATTCCATTGTGGTGAGCTGGTTTTGATCTTCCATTACGTTCTCATCCATTTTGCTTGTCCTTTCTATTGCCTTTAGTTTCTCTCCTGATGGGTAGTTGGTTGAGTTCGCCTATGTTTAAAGATTTTTCCATTTTGAATACGACTTATATATATATACAGATGCATTGGACAACGAGCATCGAAAAACTGTTTGAGGGAAATCCAATCAGATCGACTTTATTAAGAATCGATTCAATTTAATTCAATTTGATCTAATTTAATGCTATACAATTTCCTTCTGTTATCTGTTACATATACACGTAAATTCTAATTTTCCACGCCATCTCATCTACACGATTAGATATCTGATTGGGATGTGAATTAGTTTGATTGCATAACCAATTACACCGACAGAAACGAAACCGATGCCAACAGCTCTCACAATCTTGATGTATTCCTTTGTGTCAGGCTTTTTACACTTGTTTAGGAACTGTGATCCTTCTTTGACAAATTCCAATGGAGCTTCCGCCAGCTTGTCAATCTGGTTGTTCTCAGTCTTTTCAACACTCTTGGCCATTCTTGCAAAATGTAATTGGCAGTCTCCTTGACGATGTAAAGCGCTGGTAGACTGATTGAATTTTGTTTGTAAGTACTATACAACTTATCATTGTACGTGTTCACATCAATTTCATCCAGTAGATTTTACTAACGGTTACCGCGAAGGACGGGTAACACCCAGGGACTTTGAAGCATTTATATGCAGTAATATAGCAGTGAATAATCCAGCGGTTAGGAAAGGAGCTACGAGTTCCCTGCGATCGTACGATTACAATTATACAAATTTCTCTATCCTAAAATCCATGCCACTCCTCATATTCCTCTTCATCATCATCATCTTCTTCTTCTTCGGACTGTTCGCCTGCATCCAGTTTGCCTTTCTTTGGCAAACCGACGTCGACTCCCCACTGTTGCCATCTCTCATCCAGCAAGAAATCCAGTTTGATCTTGTTCCTTAGTACCTTGCTGTTGTCAACATTCGACACTAATTCTTGGAAAATTTTTAGAAAATGGGTCAGGGGAGTTTCGGCAATTAATTCGGCCATTGACTCTTGATCTTCTCCCTCGAAAAGTCTTTGCCATTCGTCAAGTAGAATGTCCATGATGTGTATGGGGATACCGGTAGAAACTTTGGGGGATCCACTTAATGGTATACGTCTCATAACTTTGGCCAAGTAGGTCTCGACCAACTTAGAGTTCCAGTCTCTTGATTTTAAATATTTCAACTGGTTGTAAAGAACCCTTCTGATAAGTAACAAATACTTGTCCAAGCGATATCTGTCAATTTGGAGCCATTCCATCACCATGATTTTCCAGAACGCACGACTAAATTTGATGAACGCCTGGTCGTTGAGCGTCAGCTCATGTTCGTTGTCTTTACCCTTGTTTTGCAAGTACAATAGGTGCAACTCGCCCAATTCATCTGCTAATCTTTGTTGTGGTCTTGGACGGTCACTGAACCACATAGAAAAGTAGAGTCCCTTCCAAAGCTTGTTGTACTGCATCTGTTTCGACTGTTTTGCAGGTTTCGAAATCAGGTATTTGTGGAGTTTATCTAATGCATTATCTCTAACAGGTTTACTGTTAGATCCTAACTGCTTCACAAACGCTGTAGTATCCATCTTTGATAATGTCTGAATCCTTGAGTGTCGTTTACACTACTACGTTTCCTGCTTCTTTTTTTTTTTCTTTACCTTCTTCTATAGGCTCATCTCATCTCATCTCATCTCATCTCAACTTCAAATTTTTCAATTCTTTTTCATTCATCTCATCGCATAGTGAAGAAAAAGAAGATCCGTTGACTGTGACAGTAAATAGAACTCAGCCGTACAAATCCTCAAGGTCCTTCCTTCTTCTGACTGTTCCCTTAGTTTTTTGAGCTTGCAACTCCTGGGGGAGTTTATTGCTGTTGCTTGTATCTGGGTGTCCGTTCTGTTTTTTTATGATTTCATACTGCGTTGGATTTGCTACTAGTACATGCTTTGCCTTTGCGTCATTCTCTTCATCATCTCTGATTCCCATACGCCTAGCATGCCTCCTACTGAATCTGTTTAAGTTTTGCAATTCTTGTGCCTCACCTGTCAGATGCCTGTGGAACATGTGTGAGTCATTATCGATGAAACCTAGTTCAGCACTTTTGTAAACTCTTGATTTTGGATCGTACTTCAATTCTGACGAATTTACATCATTTAAGTAAGCTGCCTTATCCTCTCTAAGCCTTACAGATGCCTTTAGTTTTGTATTCCGAGAATCATCTTGCTTCAGGGCGCCCATATTATCTTTGTATAGTCCTAGTTTCATCAATTCAATCTCTTCGTCGGTATCCCAGTCTTCATCTTGCAGCTCCTTTGGCTTACTTTTGTCGTTGGTTACTCTCCAATTTTTAATAACATCGTCGTATTCTTTACCTGTGTAACCAAACCATCTGTCTTGTTTGGCGTCCCAATCTACTGCCAGGGGAGATTTTCGTTTGACCACAACTTTTTCATTCTCTACACGTAGCATTTTCTTGGGTCTCTCTAAACAATCCCTTCTGGAATGATCACTAGATCCGCAATTAAGGCAGCTTGGTTTATGATTGTCTTTCCTTAGGCTTACAGTCTCAAATTCGTCTTGAATTCCCGGTCCAAGTTTGGGTTCTGCATTGTTATCGATATCCAACGTTCCCTTCTTGGTTTGTCTATGATGTACTAAGTAATCTTCATCTTTACCAGCGGCTTCCTTGTAGTACCAAGGTTGATTTTTAATATATTTTGGTATATGTTCATTTTCCTTAAGTTTCTCACTCATTTTGGGTGTGATGGACAAGCTTTGTGTGGTTCAGTTCACCTCTATCAAATAATGAAATGGAAGATGGTCAATATCTTCTCTATTATATGAAATGAGTAGTTGTAGTTACTTAGCTTTCTTGTGTTGGGCTTGGTTTGGCATAACCGGCAAAAAATGAAAAAGAATTCTTCCCCGCCAGGACTCGAACCTGGAATCTTCCGGTTCGTAGCCGGACGCCGTGACCATTGGGCCACGAGGAACAAGAATTCGCTGAGTGATCGACTAAATCTTTGATACTTGTCTCAAAGGATATTTTGGCTATTTGATTGCATAATTATGTGTGCTCTCGAGAAGAAACATATTTCAATTTCTAAGTCACATTAGGTTAGCTTGTTACTTATGTTTTTTTTATTTTATTGAGAGCTAGTTCCACTTGGTTTCCATAAATTGAGTTCCTGAAAGTTGGTCATTTCGAACAATTCATGAAACTCGTCCGCAATGTCTCGCCAGATGAAGCAGAAATGTTCTAACAAGTCATTAAATAGTTAATTGTACGAATTATGAAAAAGATATAAAACAACTACAAGAAATTTCGGGTATTATTAATGCTCTGACTCTAAAATCAATCTTAGTCCTTAGACTTTTTACGTCTTTTCTTCTCCATTTCATGTTTTTTCAACCATTCTTCTTCGCGCTTATCCTCCAGTCTCGCCATCTTTCTTGCTTTTTCTTCTTCTTCGATAATTTCCATTTCATTTGCCTCCATATCATCCTCATCATCGTCATCAAATGCATAATCCGAGCGCCTCTTACCTCTGTTAAAGAGAGCCCAAATTTCGTCACGGTCGTAACCAGGATCTTCTTCTGCCGCGACCCTGCCTTCCTCTTCATCGTCTTCTATAAAATCATCCATATCACTTTCATATTCATCCTCTTGAGGTTCCTGTACCTTAGAGGCTTTTTTCTTTGCTTCTAGCTTCTTACGGATAATTTCATTAGGTTTGGCAAAATTGTTCTTGGGTTGTGATAGCTTAACAGGTTTTGATTCATTGGCGCCCTTGGATTCCTTAACGGTGGAAGGTGACTGATTTCTCCCCACCAGTTTTGCAGGTTCTCGGGAACCCGCTCTTGCTCGTCTGTCAGAATTTTTAAAACCCGGTTTGTTAATGAGTGGTTTAGGTCGCGACTGGGATTCTGATGGTGATTTTACCGGAGTAGTACTACCACTTTTATCGTTACTACCTCCTGTTTGTGCATTATTTTCCGCTTGTTTCATTAATTCCTCAAAACTCATTTTCTTGATAGGTTCCGGCTTCTTTTGTGCTGCCGATATGTGTGTAGGTCTAGTTGATCCACTGTTACCATTGCTACCCGTAGATTTCTTCCTGAATCTGGTCACAGTTTTATTTTCATCATCAGATTCCTTCTTTGTCTTCCCCCCTGACGCAGATGTTTTCCTACTTGCTGTGGCCTTCTTAGAGAGTTCACCCTTCTTCAATAACTCCTGTTGACGTTTTTCCTTTAGTCTCTTTACAGCAGGATCCTCTTCCCTAGTGTAATTCTTGGGTAATAGAGAAGGCGCCTGATAAGTCTCTGGTTGTGGACCGGGGGAACTCGCCTTGGGCGGAGCAACGGGAATAGATTTCCTAAGATTAGAGATCTTAGACAGAAAACTCATTTAAATAATGCGGAAAAGACCCGCTAACTGATTCCTTGAACTCCCGATCCGGTTCAAAATATTGCAACTGATCGCAGTTTCTCGAAAACACATTGGCTTCTTGTTCACACACTTCTCAAAAGAAGTTCAACTTCAAAGGTCCGATACAATAATCACCTAGTACGAAAGAGAAGTAGTCCAACTTGAAGGCTGGATAAAGGTTATTAAGCGGTCTATGAAAGGCTTTCAAACATATTCTACCACGTTTTCCAGGTGACTAAATGCCGAATTACCGATTTACTCTGATTCTGACATATTTAGTTCGTCCATAAATTCATCATAACTGTCATTACTATGTTGATCATCTTGCAAATCTCTGCTCTCAGGCTCAACTTGTTCCTCCAGAGATTCTTCTTTAAATTCACTTTCTGGCCCAGATTTAGCTTTTTGCTCATGTTCTGGTTGTGGTTCAGGAGCAGATTCATTCCCAGCAACTATAAAACCACCTGACATCATTTCGTCGTTATCAACATCATGACTACCATGGTCTACACTATGATGAGAAATATTAGCATTCTCATTGGAACCAAGACGAACAGCTTCTTCCACTTTACCATATGTCGTATTCAGTTCACTCTTGATACGCAATTTGGAAAGCAAAAAATTCCATCTAGTTAAACTGTCCAATTCTCTTCTTTCAAAATTTTCCTGTTCAACTGTGTTTTCTAATCCCTCGATAGCACACAGTACAGCATCTTTGTACCAGTGAGCTACTACAACACCTCCAATGACAGGCTTGGTGGTACGTCCCTTTTCGAAATTAAAAGACGTCACCGCACGAGCATATTCGATTTGCAAAAGCCGCGCAGCTTTGACAGCCAAATCACTTTTGATCAAAACACAGTTATATGGAATCATGGACGGTACAAACACTTCAATGTTTTCAAAGGCATTTTTGACAATTTTACCATCGGGTTCAGAGGCTAAAGGTGGCACGTAAATTTCGGTATCGTCTAATGAGTACAAATTTTCCTCTTCACCTTCCTCCTTACCTGACCTGGATCGTTTAGGAACTTTCTTCATGCTCCTACTACCGACCTTGAGTAGACGACCTTCCATGTACCACTGTCTTGCAGACTTTAGATCAAGAATATTCTTTCTTTCATAGACCTTCCATAAATCCTTCTTGTTATGAACATTTAAATAACCACATTCCTTACAACCCGGTTTTACTATTTGATTAATCTTCAAATCTTTTTCTAAGATGTATCTTGGGTGATTCTTCAAGTCTTGGATGTTGTCTGGCATTCCTTCACTGTTATCCCTTTGTTGGAAATACGTATCTTCATAATCATCCATTCGAGTTCTCTTACGCTCACACAATTTCTCGAACAATCTCGCATACCACTCATTGCCTTGTGGATCCTTAGTAATCCTTCTGCGAATACATTTACAATTAAACCAATGTGAATACCTCCTGGTAATATCTCGTACACCTCTTTTTCTATCGAATCCAACCACGTATCGAAGTAGGTTTCTTTGACAAGAACCCGTCCCCCTAGGTTCTAACTTCGATTGAGTCCTAATTTGCTCCATGGTCTTGAAATTAATGGCATCAATAGTAATCCATTTTTTACTAAATTTGTCCCAAACTTCGCACCAGAAAATAGGATATTTAAAAAGAGTTGAGGGAAATACATGCCCATTCCTGGGATCTGTAACTTTCAAATCACAAAAGTCTGGAGGCTGTAAGGACATGACAAGCCTTGAATTAACATTACAAGATCTCAATAGCGCTACAAAGCCTTGAGCAGCCATATCTCTATCACCATTGCCTTTTAATACTTGCTTGACAAACTCTTTTTCAGTAAGTCTAAATCTTTTGTTAAAGGGCCCTCTAACTTCGTCCCAGCGTTTCATATAACAACCAGTGCCTTGGTATTCCTTTGTAATCTTCCAATGCTTGTTCCAGATTTCCATGCACATTTTTAATCCATCTAATAATTTCCTTGTGCTTCTAAGTGGCATCTCTTCATCCTTCTCAGGGTGCAAATCTTGTAAAACCTTATCTGGTATAAGTTTACATAGTTTCTTCTCTAATTTCCCGTTATTGATCCAATCATTTCTAACATAACCATGGACAATAAGACCCAGCAGACATGCCATGTGGAAGTATCGACGCCAGTATCTTTCTTTATTAGAAACCATATTTCTACTCTTCTTAGTAGCTTTCCCATCTCTTTTTCTAGTTTCTACTGAGACTGAAATATCACCAAGTGGTTCTGGAGATACCGTTGGTTCAGTAACATCTTCAAACTCATCGCTTCCGTAATCATCCTCATCGTTAGACATCTCGTTACTAGCATCGTTTTCACCACCACCACTATCTTTATTCTCACGGTCTCCGCCATCTGGCTCACCAAATAACTCATCCGTCGATCCTATTTCAATAGTTTCAGGCTCCGGGGATGATTCCACTTTAATCACTTCCTGGGGCCTTTGTTCCGTTGGCGGTTTCCTGCCCCTTCTACGCTTCAAAGGCCTTTCAGGCTCATCTTTCTTCTCTTTTAGCACATCTCGTATCAGATTAAAATACTCTGGTGATAGTTTTTCCCCCATATTTTGTTCATCCTTTGTGCAGAAGACTTTTAAAGATGGTTTGATGTTAACCTTGGACATCGTTCCGTATTCATATTCTTTAATAATATATACAATTTGCCATCTCGAATAAAAATACATGTACATCGATAAATGACACACCCAGGGGTCGACTCCTTAGCTTATATATATATATATATATAATCCACCAATGGGTTCAAGTACATTATTTGAGCTGCTTTAGTCTCTCCACTTGCGCTAGTAATTTATTAAGGTATTCATCACCTATTATAACCGACTCGTGAGTTAATTGCATGGACTCTAAGGAATCGTGCAAACTTCTCAAATAGTCGTAATTAGCCCCACTGGGGCCCACTGAGCTGGAGATGATCTTCGCTGTCTGTTCTACAGGTTCAGGTCCAATGAAAGAGTCGTTGGTTACTCTGCCTATGTAGACATGCGTCATGAGAACCTTCCGACGTGCTTCAGGATGTAATGGTAGCTGTTGTACAGCAGGATGTGATTCATCTTCTGCTGAAGTTTCTAAATGTACTTCTACTTCATGTAAAGTGTAACCACCTTGCTCTCTGACATCCAGATAATCTCTGACCTCATCTGCTTTTTCAGCTGGAATGAAGTAAACGACACCCGTAGTCGTTAAGGTATCATTATACAGCTTTAAATCATGCTTAAATCCATCATTCGATTGGATATCTTCATCTGGGATTAAAGTAACCACTCTTCCTGGATTTTCCTTAGTCCCTCTGTGATCACTAGAAGACTGCCAAAATCTACGCATAAAACCAAAGATGATGGCAGGGATCCTTATCGTATAATGGGGAGGTGGTTTGAAAATTAGTGAGCCATATCCTAAAACCCAAAGTCCAACTGCTCCCGTCATACTGGTCCAGATGCTTTTAATGTTCTGGTCATGTTAAGTCAAAATATGACTACGTAAGCTAACCTTTAAGTCTATGTTGACGAGAAGAGTATCAGTACAAATAACAGAAGTATATAGTTATAGAAATAGAGATAATAAATAAATATGCTACATTTATCCAGCTGAAATAAAGGAAGAAAAAAAAAGGGAATTAAACACCGGTGTTATCCAAGAAGAAGTAATTTCCTGAAAGTTTCTGTTCCTTATCCATTTGTGAATCCAATTTGTTAATTCTTGGTCTGAATGAGTTTGGATCTCTTCTGAAACTGACGTTCAAATTCTTCAAAAACCTGTTACAACCGGTGACCAAAGATTCAGGCGAACCTGAGTGAGCATCCTTAGATGGAATACCATCAAAGACAATGACTCTATCTGCCAAATATGTCGCCATGATAAAGTCGTGTTCTACAATAAATGCAGTTTTCTTGTTGTGCATAATAAATCTTCTAAGGACCTTAGAGCAGATGATACGCTGTTCGGAATCCAAATAAGCTGAAGGTTCATCGATCAAATAAAGATCGGCTGGCAAACCAAGGGAAAGAACGATAGCAACTCTTTGCAGTTCACCACCAGAAAGGTGCTGGACTTCTTGATCGATAATATCATCAATTTTCAATGGTTTAACCACATCCGTCTGGAATTGTGGGGACAAAAATTGACCTCTAATCTTTTTGAAGAACAACTGTCTCACAGTACCTGGGAATTTTGGAGCAATCTTCTGTGGCTTCATTGAAACGTTTTGTTTGGCAACTTGTTCACCATTGTCAGCAGGGATGGCACCTGCTAATAATTTAATTAAGGTGGTTTTACCAGTACCGTTTTCACCCATCATAACCAAAATTTCGGAATCGCTAAATTCACCAGGATCAACGGTTAATTTGAAGTCACCTTGAGTCTTTGTCATTGAAGGGTATGAAAGTTCACGTGTAGCCTCATCCTTGATTTCATCACCGGTATCAGCTAACCTAAATTGTAACTGTTCACTTCTAAATCTCATGTTCTCAGCAGGGATGTGACCATCCAAGAAAATGTTGATACCTTCTCTGACCGATGCTGGTAATGTTACAACACCATAAACACTTGGAACACCATATAAAATACAAACAAAATCGGATAAATAATCCAAGACAGAAAGATCGTGTTCCACAGAAATAACATAGGTCGTTGGGTCTAATAGAGATCTGATAGATTGTGCTGCATTCAAACGTTGTTTAACATCCAAATAAGAGGATGGCTCGTCAAACATATAAACATCAGCCTTTTGAATACAGGAAATTGCAATTGCAAATCTTTGTAATTCACCACCAGAAAGATTACCGATTTCACGTTTCAAAACATGCATCAGATCCAACTGCGACAAATAGTACTTGATCTCTTCTTGGGGTTTCTCCATTCTCAATTTTAACAACTCACCAACTTTCTGTACAGGTCCCCTGATCGCCCTTGGAATATTATCCACATATTGTGGTTTAATGATAGCCTTGATGTCGTCCTCTAAAACCTTAGTAAAGTAGTTTTGTAGCTCAGAACCACGGAAATGTCTAATAATCTCTTGCCATTCTGGTGGGTCTTCATATCTACCCAAATTTGGTTTCTGTTTCCCCGCTAAAATCTTCAATGCAGTCGACTTACCAATACCGTTAGTACCAACAAGACCTAAAACTTGACCAGGCCTTGGTGTTGGCAAACGATGCAACTTGAAACTGTTAGCCGAATAACGATGTGTGACGTGCTGCTCCAAATTCGTCGGTAAGTTGATAATGTTGATTGCACCAAATGGACATTTCTTCACACAGATACCACAACCAATACATAAAACCTCCGATATAAATGCAATTTTAGAGCCTGGGTTGACTTCAATACAGAGCTTACCTGTTTTCACCACCGGACAAGAACGTCTACACTCTTGACGACACTTCTTGGGTTTACACCTGTCAGGATTGACAATAGCAATACGTGTATTTTTTTCACTCATCTCTCGTTTTTAATCTAACAACTGAAGCAAAAACAGCTCGCAATTACAACCACAAAGGCAGGATATTTACACCTAGATCCACCACTCTTCTACAACAAATGTGTTTCGTAGTAATATTCTTCAACGATTTTCATTAACTCATCGCGATGACGCTGAAAAAATATAAAAATTTTTCAAGTAGTACGGGTAACACGGCACTGAAAGTATATAAGGGACGACGTCCCCAAACGAGTTTTTTATGTCTCTACACATCACTTCAAGGTCAAAGGGGGTGGAGATACGCACGTTTGGGCCAATTTGGACGGGGGGCGAACTATGGGCGGCTATCAGCACTGGGAGATATGATGAGCATACATGCAAAGAGCCTACAAAAAGCTTTCTGCTTTTTTAACACCTTCCTCATTCTTCCTTCGCCTGTTTTCACTTTCATTATTATTTTCGGTTGTTTTTTTTGGAATCTGTTGTTTACATTTCGCCGCCGGTCACTCAGCCCATTGTCTATTATCATAAGAGCATTATCTGAGTGCCTTCCAACCCTTGATATTGGCTTTAATTCTTTTCCCTTCCATGTTTTCTTATGCTGTCTGCGTTATCGATGCCTGGCATAAGTGTATGCCGTCATTGATGGTTCGTAGAGCTGAGAGACGATCTAGTGACAGCCTCCAACTACTACCATTAGTTACTACTGCTTTTGCTGTCCTGCGAGTCCTACAGAGTGTATCCGTTACCCTCCTCTTACGTTCTCCCTTTTTCCTGTTTTTCTCTAGTTGTAATCGATCAGTACACTTGAGCAAGAGGGATTGAACATACATCTTGTGTTGTCTCTTAACCATAGTGAAGACAGGAGTCTATAGCTCTAGTAAGTTTTCAAGAGTAATTTTAAGAGCGTTGGCAATACGGCTAGAGTGCTCATCAGCTGGAGACCGTTTCATAGTCTTAGATAGCACATTTTTCTTCATCTTCGTTGTTTTTTTTTTTTTTTTTTCAATTTTTTTCTTTTTTTTAATTATTTTCAACTATTACTTTTTAATTCTGTTCCATACAAGAAAGGCTTTTGAAAGAAACACGAATTAATTGTCCTTACGATATTACGGTAGTTAACAATCGTTAATTGACCAGAAAAAAAAAGCTTCTGTTCTTTGGAGAGGAATTGCATTCTTCGAATTTAATTTAATTCAATCTCAATATAGACTTTTATTTCTCTTTTGTTAACACTGTTTGAATTGAGAGAAAAAAAAAAAAAAAAAAAATAAAAAAACGTTATCTACTTCGAGATCAATGGCTAAGGATATAGAAGAAGAAGTGTTGGAGAATCCGGAACTATATGGGTTGAGAAGATCTCACAGAGCTGCTGCACAACCGTCGCAAAAGTATTTCAGTGAAGATGAAAACGGAGACGAGGAAGATGAAGAAGACGAGCCAATTATGGGATCTAGACGAAGGAAGAATAGACGAGATGAGGATCTTGACGTAGATTCAAGTGGAGGTGATATAAATGAAGATGAGGATGAGGATGAGGATCAAGAAGATGATGAGGTGGAAGACGATGATGACTACTTTGGATCTCCAGTTAAATCTAGAAGACGTGGTAATAATAGTAATAATAATAATAATAATAGTCAGGGAGGCAATCGTGGTAGAAAGGGTAAACTGCCCAAAGTTAAGGAGGAGAAAATACCAACGAGATTTTCAAATCGTACCAGCAAGGCTGTCAATTATAACACGGATTATTCGGATGATGATCTATTAGAGTCTGGCGACGAGGGAACTATAGGTAATAGTAATAATAATAATGATGATAGCAGTAATGATGATGAATTAGATAACGAAATGAATTCAGATGATGAACAAATGTACTATTCGACTACTCCACAGGTAGCAGACGAGGATCACGGTGTTGATCTTGTAATCACTCATAAATTAAAGGACGGTACAGATCCGCAAGTGGAAAGCCAAGTGCCTGGTCTGCATGACTGCAAGGAGAACTATCTCTATTTTATCAAATGGAGTGATGAATCCTATTTGCACAATACTTGGGAAGATTATGAAACTTTAAAACAACATCGTGGTATTAAAAGGGTGGATAACTACTGTAAACAATTCATCATGCAAGATTTAGAATTTAGATTGGATCCGTATGTTACTGCGGAAGATCTGGAAATTATGGATATGGAGCGTGAAAGGAGGCTAGATGAATTTAAAGAGTTTGAAAAACCTGAAAGGATTGTTGACAGTCAGAGGATTACAAATGAGGATGGTAGTTCGCAGCTGCAATATTTGGTCAAATGGCATCGATTAAATTATGATGAGGCGACTTGGGAGAATTCGACTGAAATCGTTAAATTAGCGCCTGAACAGGTAAAACATTTCCAAAACAGAGCGAATTCTAAGGTTTTGCCTCAATACTCAAGCTCTTATTCGTCACAGAGACCACGCTTTGAGAAGTTAAGTGTGCAGCCAGCATTTGTTAAAAATGGTGAACTAAGAGATTTCCAATTGACCGGTATCAATTGGATGGCATTCCTTTGGTCGAAAGATGATAATGGTATTTTGGCAGATGAGATGGGATTGGGTAAGACCGTTCAAACTGTTGCATTTATAAGTTGGTTAGTTTACGCGCGAAGGCAAAATGGGCCACATTTAATTGTCGTACCCCTTTCAACGATGCCTTCTTGGCAGGAAACTTTCGATAAATGGGCGCCTGAATTGAATTGTATTTGTTATATGGGTAATCAGAAGGCAAGGGATACAATTAGAGAATATGAATTCTATACAAATCCTCAGGCTAAGAGTAAGAAAAATGTCAAGTTTAACGTATTGATGACGACCTATGAGTACGTCTTAAAGGATCGTTACGAGTTTAGTAGCATAAGATGGCAATTTATGGCTGTTGATGAAGCTCATAGGTTGAAGAACGCAGAATCTTCACTCTATGAGTCTTTAAACAACCTTAAAGTTTCCAATCGTCTTTTGATTACGGGGACCCCACTACAAAATAATATTAAAGAGTTGGCAGCGTTGGTCAACTTTTTAATGCCGGGTAGATTCACTATTGATCAAGAAATTGATTTTGAAAATCAGGATGATGAACAAGAACAGTACATTAGAGATTTACACCAAAGGTTGCAACCATTTATTTTACGTCGTTTGAAAAAAGATGTGGAAAAATCATTACCGTCTAAGACTGAACGTATACTACGTGTAGAGTTGTCCGATGTACAAATGGAGTATTACAGAAACATTTTGACCAAAAACTATACTGCTTTAACTGCTGGTGCTAGGGGCGGCCATTTTTCACTTTTAAACATTATGAATGAGTTGAAAAAGGGTTCTAACCATCCATATCTTTTTGATAGTGCTGAAGAAAGAGTTCTTGAAAAATTCGGTGATGGTAATAGATCTAGAGAAAATATTCTTAGAGGTCTGATAATGTCGTCTGGTAAAATGGTTCTATTGGATAAGCTACTAACAAGATTAAAGAAAGACGGTCATCGTGTTTTAATCTTTTCACAGATGGTCAGGATGCTTGACATCTTGGGTGATTATTTGTCAATTAAAGGTATAAACTTCCAAAGGTTAGACGGCACCGTACCATCTGGTCAGAGACGGATTTCTATCGACCATTTCAATTCGCCTGATTCAAACGATTTTGTATTTTTGCTGTCCACAAGAGCTGGTGGGTTAGGTATCAATCTAATGACGGCAGATACTGTCATCATATTTGATTCTGATTGGAACCCTCAAGCAGATTTGCAAGCAATGGCCAGAGCTCATCGTATAGGACAGAAAAATCATGTTATGGTTTACAGACTCGTTTCCAAAGATACCGTCGAAGAAGAAGTCTTAGAAAGAGCTCGTAAGAAAATGATTTTGGAATATGCCATCATTTCCCTTGGTGTCACGGACGGTAATAAATATAGTAAGAAGAATGAACCATCTGCAGGTGAGTTATCCGAAATTCTAAAATTTGGTGCAGGTAACATGTTTACTGCCAAAGAAAACCAGAGAAAGTTGGAAGATTTGAATTTAGATGATGTTTTGAATCATGCTGAGGACCATGTAACAACCCCAGACCTTGGAGAATCTCATCTAGGTGGCGAAGAATTCTTAAAACAATTTGAAGTCACTGATTATAAAGCGGATGTGGATTGGGATGATATCATTCCCGAAGACGAATTGAAGAAGCTTCAAGATGAAGACCAAAAACGTAAGGATGATGAATATGTTCACGAGCAATTACAAATGATGAACCGGAGAAATAATGCACTGAAGAAAATTAAAGATAGTGTTAATGGGGATGGACCCCCTAAGGAATCTGACGATGAAAGTGGCACTAAGGCCGCTAGAAGGCGCGATAAAGTTACCGATGTGGAAGATTTAGAGGAGAAAGAAATACGTGCCCTTTATAAAGCTGTACTTAAGCACGGGGATGTTACGGAAATGCTCGACACCTTGGTCGCTGATGGCTCGCTACCTGACAAATCGATTGAAAAGTATGAAGAAGCCTATTTGCAGATGATGGAAGACGCTAGGGAATACCTAGAAAAAGAGGAACGCAAGAGAACCCAGACAATGGGAACTCTAGAGAATGATGCACGTAATTATAGAGCCAAATTAAAAACTGGCGAAGTCAAACAAGAAAATCAACCAAATGATAATCCGTTAACAAGGTTAGCAGCAAAGAGAAAAGAAAAGCGGGCCGTATTGTTTCAATTCGAAGACATGAAAAACTTAAATGCAGAATCGTTAGTCAATAGAGTTGAAGATATGAAGTTGTTAAAGGATCACATCAATAAATATTATAAGGAAGATCCTTTAAAATTCAAATTTAACTCCCAACAACCAAAGGCCGCACAGAACTGGAGCTGCCACTGGGAAAAATCTGATGATGAGAAATTAATCATCGGTGTGTACAAATATGGTTATGGATCTTGGTCTCAAATACGAGATGATCCATTCCTTGGTTTTGAAAACAAGATCTTTCTCAATGACGCGAATAGTGTAAACTCAGGGGCACCATCAGGCTCCCGCTCAGGAACTCAGGAAACGGGCCCAGTATCCTCACCACCACCACCATCCGATAAAAAGACTAAAGGCTCAAAGAAAGTTCCAGGTTCCATACATTTAGGAAGGAGAGTTGATTATTTGATTACAGTCTTGAAGGATGAAGTGAATGAATCTCATGAGCCTAATAACGGACCCAAGCGTCGTAAACCAGTAAGTAAAGCAGTTACCCCCGATACTGCTAACGAGCCTTCTGCTAAACGTATGAAGCCACTGCCGAAGGGTCCAGCATCGATGAGTCCCTCTCGTGCTGGCTCCAGCTCTTCAAACGGTAAGGGAAGTAAACCACCTAAACTTTCCAATAGCAATGGTAACAGCAGCAACAATGCTAATGGCGGAAACAACAGCAGCAACGGCGGCGCAAGTAGCAGTAACAACCATAACGGTTCTGCACAACCCGTACATGTTAAAGAATACGACAGCATGGACGAAGAGGACTGCATGAAATCTATGGGGAGCATGAGAGCTTCTTTAAAGCGTCTAAGACGTGGTGGTAAAGGCTTAGATCGTAAAGAATGGGCCAAGATTCTTAAGACGGAGCTAACAGCCATTGGTGATCACATAGAATCCCAAAAGCATTCCCCGAAGACTAAAAACCCAGAAAAATTCCGCAGACATCTGTGGTCTTATTCTGCCAATTTCTGGCCTGCTGCTGTCAAGAGCAGTAAGTTAATGGCAATGTACGACAAAATTACTGGCTCCCAGGGTAAACAAGATGGTTAGAAAGTGTTGGGATAAAAAAAAGAAACATTATCCTCATTACTCTCATTATCGTCATCAAAGTCAACATCATTACTAACACACAAATCCATTAGATATATACTATCACAATTATGTAAACTGTTTCATACCT
>JAJLXU010000013.1:64929-268706 GCA_030571545.1 Zygosaccharomyces gambellarensis
TTTTTTTTTTTTTTTTTTTTTTTTTTTTTCACGAACGACAATGAGCTCATCATCATTTCGATCTTTCCCGACTCTTTTCTTCAACTGAGTTTGCCATTTGAAAAGTTTTAACTACTTGGTAAAAACCACTTAGGATTTAAATCATAATTTGGATTCACTGAGGCAAGCTATTTTGACTAATAGAGACCGTTTGACAATAAACAAAGGGCAAGTCATCTTACCTCTAATAAGCAGCTTTTGGTTCTCCATCCTTTAGCTACTATCCAATAAATTATAAAAAAAATTTAAAAAAAAAAAAAACGAAAAATATTATAAAAAAAGACCACGTTTAAGCCATGTCTGATATTGCCGATAAGACTGCTGAACAATTGGAGCAATTGAATTTGCAAGAAGCACCTCAGACTGCTGCAACTTCTGCCGACTCCGATAGCCAGAAGGTGGAAACCACGACTGCATCTCTTTACGTAGGTGAGTTGGATCCAACCGTCTCTGAAGCCCTGCTTTACGACATTTTCTCACCTATTGGATCTGTATCTTCAATCCGTGTTTGCCGTGATGCAATTACCAAGACATCTCTTGGTTATGCTTATGTTAACTTTAACGATTACGAAGCAGGCAAACAAGCTATTGAAAAGTTGAACTATACTCCAATCAAGGGCCAACCTTGTCGTATCATGTGGTCTCAACGTGATCCATCTTTGAGAAAGAAGGGCTCTGGCAACATTTTTATTAAGAATTTGCATCCAGACATTGATAACAAGGCCCTTCATGACACTTTCTCTGTATTCGGCAACATTTTGTCGTGTAAGATTGCCACTGATGAGGTTAGTGGTAGATCTAAGGGATTTGGTTTCGTTCATTTTGAACACGACGAAGCTGCTAGAGAAGCCATCGATGCAATTAATGGTATGCTATTGAACGGTCAAGAAGTTTATGTGGCACCACATGTTTCTAGAAAAGACCGTCAATCTAAATTGGAAGAAGCCAAGGCTAACTTTACCAATGTCTACGTTAAGAACGTCAACGTGGAGACTAATCCAGAAGAATTTGAAGAATACTTCAAAAAAATTGGTCCTATCACTTCCATCCACTTGGAACAGGATGGTGAAGGTAAATTGAAGGGTTTTGGTTTCGTTAACTATGAAACCCATGGCGATGCTGCTAAGGCCGTCGAGGAATTGAATGGTGTTGAATTCAACGGTCAACCATTGCATGTTGGTCGTGCTCAAAAGAAATACGAACGCCAACAAGAATTGAGAAAGCAGTACGAGCAATCCAAATTGGAGAAGATGGAAAAATACCAGGGTGTGAACCTTTTCATTAAGAACTTGGATGATTCGATTGATGACGAACGTCTAAGAGAAGAGTTTGCTCCATTTGGTAACATTACCTCTGCTAGGGTTATGACCACCGATAACGGTAAGTCAAAGGGTTTTGGTTTCGTCTGTTTCTCAACCCCTGAAGAAGCTACTAAAGCCATCACTGAGAAGAACCAACAGATTGTTGCTGGCAAGCCACTCTACGTTGCCATTGCACAAAGAAAGGACGTTAGACGCTCTCAGTTAGCTCAACAAATTCAAGCCAGAAACCAAATGAGATACCAACAAGTTACTGCTGCAGCTGCAGCTGCAGCTGCAGGTATGCGTGGTCAATTCATGCCACCAATGTTCTATGGTGTTATGCCACCAAGAGGTGTCCCATTCAATGGTCCAAACCCACAACAACTAGCTGCAATGGGTGGCTTACCAAAGAATGGTGTTCCACCACAACAATTCAGAAATGGCCCAATGTACGGTGTCCCACCACAGGGTGCACCACAACAAGCTGGCTTCATGAGAAACGGTGCCAACGCAAACCAATTTTACCAGCAAAAGCAGAGACAATTGTTGGGTGAACAACTTTACAAGAAGGTTTTTGCAAGAACTTCCGATGAAGAAGCTGCTGGTAAAATCACCGGTATGATCTTGGATTTACCATCTCAAGAAGTTGTCCCATTATTGGAAAGCGATGAATTGTTTGAACAACATTTCAAAGAGGCATTTGCTGCTTATGAAACTTTTAAACAAGAGCAAGAACAACAACAACATGTTCAGGCAGCATAGATAGGGAGAGCTTCAACTTGAGATGTCTCTTTTATACTTCTCCCTAGCTCGGTTTACATTTTTTTGTTTGTTTGTTTGCTTGTTTGTTTGCATGTTTGCTTGTTTGTTTGCATGTTTGCTTTCGATTTCGATATTTAACATGCTAAATTAGCTGAATTTATTAAAGTTTTAGATTCTAAACTTTAGATTTGAACTACTTCTATTCAGTTTCGTTACATTCGTTTCCAAACGGCGACGACGACAACAACAATGACAACAACAACAACAACAACAATTTCTACTGTCTAGTTTATATTTGCTGTAATATTTTACCAAGTTTTCTGAACGAAGCCAGAATACTCTTGTCCTAAAGAGAAAATTTAGAATATTAAACTGAGGCTATTGGTAATACTAGGGAAATTCATCGACTGTATTTCAAGCTCCATTCTTAAATAGTTCTATACCGCCCATCTCCTACCTTGTTACCCGCACAAAAGAGGTTCTGGGGTAGGTTTCGAACTAGGGGCAAAAAGGAAAGCTATAGTCAAACGGTATCAGTTCATTGGTAATAATGATAGATGATCAGACGTGTATAGTAAATACCATTCAAAAGAGGGTAGATTCGCGAAGAAAAAGCTAACCCTAACTGTAACAGTAGCACTAGTAGCACTAGTAGTTGTGGTAGTCATAGTAAGAGAGGAAGACGTACAAGATCTTGTATATTGGAAATGGCATCCTTACCGAAGAGAATCATTAAAGAAACTGAAAGACTGGCTAGTGATCCAGTACCAGGGATCGGTGCAGAACCACACGAGGACAATCTGCGTTATTTTGCAGTTACAATCGAGGGTCCCAAAGAGTCGCCATACGAAGACGGTGTATTTGAACTAGAGTTATATTTACCTGACGACTATCCAATGGAGGCTCCCAAAGTTAGATTTTTGACGAGAATATACCATCCAAATATCGATAGACTCGGCAGGATTTGTCTTGATGTTTTGAAGAACAATTGGTCTCCTGCATTACAGATAAGAACTGTATTACTCTCCATTCAAGCACTACTGGCAAGTCCAAATCCAAACGACCCACTAGCAAATGACGTTGCTGAAGACTGGATCAAGAATGAAGAATTGGCAATTTCGAAGGCAAAGGAATGGACAAAATTATACGCCGAGAGAAGGTAGTGTGAATGGTTTATATTAAATAGCAGCATATGACAAGAGATGAATTAATAATAGGCGAATATATATATATATATATATATATATATATACTAGTTAGTATAGTATAGTGATTCTTTATTATGGCTTCGCGATTCGCGGCATTTGACACGAAACTCTTTCTGTTAACAAGTAACTACTGTGTGCTAAAATGGATCAAGAATTGAAATATATACATTAAGCAATCAGAGTTAGAAAGGAAAACTACAAGACCTTCTCGAGAAGCAGTTTACAGGCCTTTTCAACAGTATCAGTGAAAACGAGGCTTACTAAATCTGCTACTTACTCCTTCATTTGCGATCTTGTTTGGTGACTTTTTAATAGGAAAACAATTTGATCCCGGGTTTGGTGAAAGGAAGAAGAGAGAAAGAAATAGAAAGCAGAGAAAAGAAACTATAGAGAAGGTTAAAAGAGGTTTTATGTGGAATTGAGGGCTTCTGAGAACAAATTGTATCAGAATAAGATAGAAAGAAAATGCCACACGAGGAAGAATCTGCACCAAGACCGAAATTTGTGGATGAGACCCCAGGTTCTCCATTTGATGACACTTTTGAATTTGAGGAAAACGTTCCTAAAAGGAGACCCTCGAGAGGTGCATCTATTCTTAGGAAGTTTGGAAACTTAGGAAAGAATAATAATAGTGGTAGTAACGGGGCTGAAAGAGACGAAAATGCAAGAGTTACGTTTGATGAACATGATGATGCCTCTTCATTTGCACCACAGTCTGAACATCCACGTAAAAATGAAGATCATCTTTTAGAACTTGAAGATGATGAAGATGATAACGATGATGAAGATGATAACGATGATGGCCATTCGTTCAGTGCAACGCCAAGATTAGGTGGTATTGATAATGAGGATGTCGGTGGACATCCTACATTTGAGGATGTTTCCTTGGATGCTGGAGATCAAGACGATTCAGATAACAAATATGCAACGTCTAGTCAGACTCATCAAGAGATGAAGAGATTGCGTATGGGTACGAGGAGAAATCCCAAAGGCAATGCAAATGTAGGCAGAGCCAAAACTTTACGTTGGGCGAAGAAAAATTTCCATAATCCGTTTGAAGATCCGAAGAAGGATGGATCTGTTGATGAGACTGGTATGCAGAATCGTGCTGGTCAAGTTAGAACGATTTACTTCAATACGCCATTGCCGCAGAATATGGTGGATGAAGAGGGTAAACCGATTAATCGTTATCCAAGAAATAAGATCAGAACGACAAAATATACACCATTGACTTTTTTTCCTAAAAATATTATGTTGCAATTTCAAAATTTTGCGAATGTTTATTTTTTGGTATTAATTATCCTTGGTGGCTTTTCAATTTTTGGTGTTACAAGCCCTGGTCTTAATGCAGTGCCTCTTATTGTGATTGTTATCATTACTGCAATTAAGGATGCATTTGAGGATTCAAGACGTACGGTTCTTGATTTAGAGGTTAATAATACCAGAACCTATATTTTACAAGGTATGGAAAACCCAAATGTATCAAGCGATAATGTTTCACTTTGGAGAAAATTTAAAAAGGCAAATTCAAAAATACTTTTCCAATTTATTCAATTTTGTAAAAGCCGTACGACTGAGGAAGGTAAAAGGAAAAGATTACAAGCCAGAAGGGCAAAATTACAAGGTACAAGGTTATCGAGTGATAAACCTCGTGGTTCACTTGATTCCATTGAAGACTATAGGATGTCAGCGGATTTTGGTGGTGCTCGTTATTCACAAGATTTTGATAATTTGGGTCGTGTTGTCTCCAAGACTGACGATGTTAATATCATTGATAAGGACTTACCGATGAATACCGAATGCAGGTTCAACAAAGATTATTGGAAAAATGTTAGGGTCGGTGACGTGGTTCGCATTCATAATAATGATGAAATTCCTGCCGATGTCATTCTTTTATCTACATCTGATTTGGATGGTGCTTGTTACGTGGAAACAAAAAATTTAGATGGTGAGACAAACCTAAAAGTTCGTCAGTCCTTAAAATGTAGTCATAAGATCAGAAATTCTCGTGATGTTACCAGAACAAAATTTTGGATTGAAAGTGAAGGTCCTCATGCAAATTTGTATTCTTACCAAGGTAACTTTAAATGGATGGATAGAAAAGATGATGAATTGAAAAATGAACCAATTACGATTAATAACATGCTACTTAGAGGATTCACGTTGAGGAATACAAAATGGGCCATGGGTCTTGTGATTTTCACTGGTGATGACACGAAGACTATGTTAAATTCTGGTATTACTCCAACGAAAAAATCCAGGATTTCACGAGAATTAAATTTTTCAGTTTTGATCAATTTTCTATTATTGTTTATTTTATGTTTCATCTCTGCTATTGCGAATGGTGCTAATTACGATAAGAAAAATCAATCCAGAAATTCTTTTGAATTTGGTACTGTAGCTGGTAAACCTGCAACTAATGGATTTGTATCGTTTTGGGTCGCTGTTATCTTATACCAGTCGTTGGTGCCAATTTCTTTATACATTTCTGTGGAAATTATAAAGACTGCACAAGCTGCATTTATCTACGGTGACGTGCTTCTTTACAATGCAAGATTGGATTATCCCTGCACACCAAAATCCTGGAATATTTCTGATGATTTAGGCCAAATCGAATATATTTTCTCCGATAAGACTGGTACTTTGACTCAAAATGTTATGGAATTCAAGAAGGCCACTGTTAATGGTGTTTCATACGGTCGTGCTTATACTGAAGCATTAGCCGGTTTGAGGAAAAGACAGGGTGTTGATACCGATTCAGAGGGCCGTCGTGAAAAGGAGGAAATTGCCAAAGATAAAGACATTATGATTAATGAATTGAGAGCAATCTCAAGTAATTCTCAATTTAGTCCTGACGACTTAACTTTTATCTCCAAGGAATTTGTCCGTGATTTGCAATGTGACAATGGTGAATATCAACAGAGATGTTGTGAACATTTCATGTTGGCGCTGTCTTTATGTCACTCTGTGCTTGTAGAACCAAGCAAACAGGATCCTAATAAATTAGATCTAAAAGCACAGTCACCAGATGAAGCAGCGCTTGTTGGTACTGCTCGTGATGTCGGTTTCAGTTTTGTTGGTAAGACAAAGAAAGGTTTGTTAGTGGAAATTCAAGGTGTTACCAAAGAGTTTAGAATCTTAAATGTCTTAGAATTTAATTCATCCAGGAAAAGAATGAGTTGTATCGTACAAATTCCCCCGGCTAACCCTGGCGATGATCCAAGGGCTCTTTTGATTTGTAAGGGTGCAGATTCTGTCATCTATTCTAGATTAAAACGTTCGGGTGCTGCCAATGATGAAACCCTATTGGAAAGAACTGCCTTACATCTCGAACAATTTGCTACTGAAGGTTTAAGAACTTTGTGCTTAGCTCAAAGAGAAATTTCATGGCCAGAATATGTTAAATGGAATAAAAAGTATGATGCGGCGGCTGCAGCATTGACCAATAGAGAGGAACAATTAGATGAAGTTGCCGATATGATCGAACGTGAATTGGTTCTACTAGGTGGTACTGCCATTGAAGATCGTTTGCAAGACGGTGTTCCTGACTCTATTTCATTATTGGGTGAAGCTGGTGTTAAACTTTGGGTATTGACTGGTGATAAAGTGGAAACTGCGATTAACATTGGATTTTCATGTAACCTCTTGACTAACGAAATGGAATTATTAATCGTTAAACAAGCAGGTGATGATGTGGAAGAATTTGGTAGTGATCCGTTTGAAGTGGTAAACACTTTATTAACCAAATATTTGAGAGAAAAATTTAGCATGACAGGATCTGAAACAGAATTATCTGATGCTATACGTGAACATGGACTACCTCAAGGTGAATTTGGTGTTGTCATTGATGGTGATGCGCTGAAGTTGGCTTTGAGTAATGATGATATTAGACGTAAATTCTTGCTGTTGTGCAAGAATTGTAAAGCAGTCCTATGCTGTAGAGTATCGCCATCACAGAAGGCAGCTGTCGTCAAATTAGTCAAAGAATGGTTATCAGTGATGACTTTGGCAATTGGTGATGGATCTAATGATGTAGCAATGATTCAATCTGCTGACGTTGGTATTGGTATTGCTGGTGAAGAAGGTCGCCAAGCTGTTATGTGTTCTGATTATGCTATTGGACAGTTCCGTTATCTGACAAGATTGATCCTTGTGCATGGTAGATGGTCCTATAAAAGATTAGCAGAAATGATTCCTGAGTTTTTTTACAAAAACGTTATTTTCACTCTGGCATTATTTTGGTACGGTATCTATAACGATTTTGATGGATCATACCTATTTGAATACACCTATGTGATGTTTTACAACTTGGTATTTACATCTTTACCTGTTATTTTCTTGGGTATATTAGACCAAGATGTCAATGATACCGTTTCGTTAATTGTCCCACAATTGTACCGTGTTGGTATTCTCCGTTTAGAATGGAATCAGTACAAGTTCTTATGGTACATGTTTGATGGTCTTTACCAGTCTATCATCTGTTTCTTTTTCCCCTATTTGGTTTACCACAAGACTATGATTGCATCTAACAACGGCTTGGGTCTTGAACATCGTTATTACGTTGGTGTAATGGTTACAACAATTGCTGTCGTCACTTGCAACACCTATATCCTATTACGCCAATACAGATGGGATTGGTTTACAACATTGTTTATTGCCCTTTCATGTCTAGTCGTCTTCTTTTGGACGGGTATCTGGACAAGTTCCATTGCAAGTGGTGAATTCTGGAAGGCTGGTGCCCGTGTTTATGGTTCACCATCATTTTGGGGAGTTTTCTTCGTTTCAGTTTTGTTTTGTCTGTTACCGAGATTTACTTGGGACTGTTATAACAAAATGTTTAATCCAAGAGATGTGGATATTGTTAGAGAAATGTGGTTACGTGGTGACTTTGATCATTATCCACAAGGATATGACCCAACCGATCCGAACAGACCTAATATTTCTAAAGGTGGCAGATTTGGTGAAAATGTGATTTCGCTAGGTGCACTATCCAACGGCGTTGGTGATGATTACTCACACGACACTGTAACAACTGAAGAAATTCCAATGCGTGTAATGGACTTCCAAGATGGATCACCAAGACAATTTATGAAAGAAGAACCATGGAAATCATCGCCAAGAGAAAATCAAGACTTGCTGTATTCCCCAAGAATACAACAACAGCAAGAGCAACAAAAGCAGCAACAAGATTCAGATCACTTAAGCAAATCAGAACAATTACGCAAATTAGAACAATTACGCCAATTGGAACAGTTAGAACAATTAGAACAGGCTGAACAGGAACAACAACTTCAATTATCAGCTATGACTGGTGCAAGTAATACCCCGAAGTCAATGACGACTGCTCCACAAGCACCATCTTTCTACAGACCACTAAGATCTCCACATGAACGAGTAAGGGCTTCTTACGATGTTCCTCGTGGACCTTACATCCCAAGAAGCTCACAAGATCCGCCAAGAGGATCATACAACTATCCAAGGCACTCATATGATAGAGCTCGTGCATCTATGGATAGACCAAGACGTTCAAGAGTTGACGGTGATCCAACAAGAGCCTCTCTAGAACGTACTAGGACTGACATGCTTGCCAATAATCAACTTGACTACAGATATTCAACGGATAGGGCTCGTACATCACTTGACCTGCCAGGTGTGACCCATGCGGTTAATCTAATGAACCAGGGAAAGAAATGAATGAAGGGGGTATCTTCATTTTATTCCCATTCTCTTCTCATCGTGAAGAAAGGAAGAGCATGGGGATACATCCACAACCACGCTAAAAGAATATAGTATATGTAAATTAGCCGCCACTATTCTAACGACTATAAAAATATATAAAGTACAATTCTATATACACACATACACACACATACATATATATATATATATATATATGTATGTAAGTGATAATCGTTTTTATTCTTCTACCACTGTGCCCATGGCTTTATTTGGCAAAGACTATTATTCGGGTAAGCAAATGCATCCCCACACCGTGCTGGTGAAAAAATCATCAAGAGAAAAAGGCCAGGAAGGAGAGCCAAGCAATATCTTTAAACCTTCTCAAATATACATAAGAGTGGATAGAAGAGTGTTTCTTAGTTACTTTAAAACTTGGAGCTGAGTACTTAGATCGATTGGTCGTCGGTAGTCGGTTTAATCAGAGGTGAATCTTCTTTCCATCGACGTTTCGAGTCCTAGAGGCCCCCTTGCAGCTGGATAAAAGTTGGTTTTTGTTTGAAGAAACTGGGTAGACAGTCATTATTACTATTTTCACCATTTTGGAATTATCAAATTGAGCCTTTTTTTTTTTTTTTTTTTTTGAATTTTTTGCTTCATTTTTTTTTTTCCTTTTCCTTTCTAATCCCATTTCTTGTATTTTAATACTAATTTAATTCGATTCCTAGTGGATCTCCAATCGCTATGACCAAATCAGCTCGAGGATCAAGGGGAAATTCTGGGTTACAAGGTAATTCCAAATCTCCGACTGTTGAGTCTGTCAACAAATGGAAAATTCCTCATTACTACAGAAGATCTCCTTCAACTGTATCTCAAAATTCGAATTCATTGGATCTGAGTAGTGGTAGTACTCCGACTACTCCCAATGTCAATGTGATGAATACTCCAAAAAAGGTTTTAATTGAAGATAGGAAAAAAATCGATGGTAGCGGCCATGATACCATGAATGGTGGCAGTGGTGTCAGTAGTGGTAGTGGAAATAAGTTGAAAAAAAGTAGTGGATCAAGATCAAAGAGAAGTGGTAAGAAAAATCCTGGTGAAATGGTTTTTGTTAATTACACGGTACAGGATGGTGGATCTGATATTGATAATAATTTGCCAAATGAGCTTCCGCAACCACCTCCAAAGAAAAAATCTTCAAAGAACCGTATGCTGAAAATTTTTGGAAATTCAAAAAATGATTCACCGGATAGCAGTCCAGGTCAATCCACTAAGCGGTCTTATAGCTCTCTATTAAATTACACACCTTCGCTACCTCAAAGTAATGATTTGCCACGTCGTAATGTTACCGGAACTAATAATAAAAGCGGTAACAAGATGCGTAGTGTCAATGGAAATTTTAATGACTCTGATGATGAAGTCGTTCCTACTTCACAACCTCCATCACAATTGGATCCTTTATCGTTAGAGATTTTCCAACCATTTATGGCAAATAACGTTTCTCCTACGGCTAAAGTTGATTATAACAACAATAATGACACAATGAACTATGATAATAATAACGGCAACGACAATAACAGCAACAACGACAATAGCGAAAACGACAACAGCAATAATAATAATGGCAATAATGAACAATTTATCATTCCAGATCCAACCATCTTGGGTCCAAAGCCAACTGATGAGAATGACGCCTCGATTGCATTTAGTAAAATGTTTTCAAGGAAAAGGGCAAACACTGGCGGGTCCATGTCTTCCCTCACTTCTTTGAATACTAGTTCACAGCAACAACCACAATTTGTTCATAGCCAGTCGCATCCACAATTAAGCCATTCTCAGTCATACTCGAATTTGGGAAGTAGGAATTTGTCATTTTCATCGATTTCTTCTCATAACAATAAATTTTCTCCAGCGAGAACTGCTTCTCCTGGAAGACCAAAGTCCGCCAGAGGTTCATTAGGTTTAAGACTTTCGAGAGAGACGAATTCATTTCAGGACTTACCAGAGTCAAGTTCCCCAGGTGTTGTTGCTCAAGAAATGTTTCTGGATTCACAACCAAATGTCAAAGGTAAACCTACTGGTAACAAGTACAAACGCAAACAGGATTCCATGCCTGATATTCATCGCATATACACACCCTCTACTGCTACTAGCAATGCATCGGCAACGCCATCGTCTTCGCTCGTTACGCCACCGGCATTCCCTGCTGGTTATACAGCTGCCTCATCAGCATCGTCGACGCCAAATGCCTTAGAATTGAGTCAAATCAATAATAGCACTAGTAACAGTACTATTAATAATACTAATAACAGCGTAACCAATTTGGACAATTATGGATCACACAACGCTTCTTCAATGTTTTATAAGGATAATACTGCAGAAATTCTGCTTGAAGACTCTGACATGCCAACACCAATTGAAAATTTTCCTGCATTGAAAGGTATTCCAAGAACGACTTTAGAAGAACGAGAAGAAGATGAGGAAGAAGGCGTCCCTCAGAGTATTAACGGTATGACTGTTGGCCATGACCGAATGCGGGTACCATCAACTAATGAAAATTTGGATTACACGCAATTAGCTCAAGGTAGTAGTGCTGGTAGTAGCCAGGTGGATTCTTTAATGACCAATTCTCTATCTGCTACAACGACAAACAGCGTATTGAGCAACCATGCCTTCCAAGATCATATCAATCCAATGTTTAACACGAAGGATTTAAAGGTTGATCACAATGGTAAATTGATGGGTAGACATGCAGCAAACCTCGGAGTTTTGCCTAGGGGTAAGGTTGATTTACTAAGTCAGAATACAAGAGGTAACAATAGCAGCATGTCTAGTGGTCCATTTTCCAAGTTGAATATGGAGTTTGATTTCGAAAATCCAAATTCTTTTTTCCATGACTCTCAAATTCATCAGAACCTGAATCACACGATTAACGATGGTGCCAACAATACTTTTCTTGATGAAAATTTTAACGGCATGGGCTTTGGACCCACTGATAAGCACCTGGGTGGCGATCAACAACTCACTGCTACCAATACTACTAATACAAATGCCAAACTTGCTCCAGAATCTTTTGCTAATTTTCACGCAGAAGAAATGGGAGCATCTATTGGAATCCCTCAAGATTTTTTCGATCGTCCTTCTGATGGTAATCATAGAGGTGGTTCTTCGAAAAACTCTTCTAATTTCCCGTTTTATGGCACTGAAGCTAATGATTTTTCATACTTGTAGAGATAACGATTCGGTCAATCCTATTAACGAAAATTTTAAATGATTTAGGAAGAGGGTTACTTGATAAAATAGCGATTGTCAGAATAAACATAATAATTTTTATTATTGTTATAGAAAGGTCCAACATTCGTAAATTATAATGATACTAATAAAAGAAGAAGAAAAATGAAGAGGATAGTTTGCTTGGCTCCCATTTTGATTTGTTTCCGCATATCCCTAATAACCGTTGAATTCAAATGACAATTAAATTCTTCCGGTCCATTCATCTTAAAATAAAATAAAATAAAAAAAAAAAAAAAAAAAAAAAAAAAAAAAAAAAAAAAAAAAAAAAAAAAGAGCTAAAATAGATAAAGCTTTATGAAAAACGTTATAACAACGATGTACGTATTAACTCGTTCTGTTCTCTCGATTTTTATTTTTTATTTTATTTTTTATTATATCTTAACTACGTTATATATGCCCATATGTATTCATTTATTCATGCTTGTAAACAGTCCTAAAATTTTGAAGACATTTATTAGTACAATTATTATACGTATTCATGTAAAATACTTCTTATAAATTCCAGCAGTTCTTCTTTTGTTCCATTAGGATTATCCAACTGCCAAGTGATTGCTCTATCGTTTACTTTACCTAACCATGGACCACCTTTTAATCCCAATGAATTTGCCATTTCTTTACCATTAATCAATGGTTTTAATTCATGACAATTTTCTAAGTTTTGTTCAAAAATGTATTTGTAGAAAACATCATAGCGATCATCAATATGCTCATCCTGTAATGTTCGATAGAAGAAGGATGTAAAATGAGCAATTTCCCAGTCACCCTTGTACATTTTTAAGAAATTACCCACAAACGATCTACCAAATTCTGATTGGTACTCATTAGAATAAAACTGCGAGACAACATCAGAATACTGGGAATCCGAATCAACAATCTTAGCTACTTGAGCGGACTCATGTTTACCTATTTTCAAATTATCCTTTAGCACGGTTTCTGTAATGGACATCGTATTATTATTTCTCTTCCTTGAATTCCAAATAATTTGCAGTTGTGAGAACGGCAGTAATAAGTTGCTCAGTAAGAAACATTTTCTGAAATTCGAGTTCTTGTCTTGCCAATGTGATTTTAAAGGCTCTCGTTGACCAATAAATCCTGGTAAACGTAACACTATTTGTTTAATGTGAAAGTTAAGATGACCATCTTGATAAATCTTTTCAAGTGACCCCCAATCAATACAATGTTGTCTATTATATTCAACTAGCTCCGGATCACTATTCCACCCAAATACAACGTTGTCTATGTGGGCCTGTTGAACCAATGAAATTCCTAACAACGGAGTTGGCCCCTGCAAAATTTTATCAATTTCTACTCCAATCCTTTCTTTTGAAACTTTAGAACCAAATGCAACGTTAATATCTCGATTGTTCATCTCATGGAGTGCTTCATCATCAATGCTAAAATTGTATTTGGAAGCAAATCTGATGAGTCTTAATACACGTAGTGGATCATCCAAGAAGGTCTGTCTTGGTGATAATGGTGTTCTCAATATTCCGTTTTTCAAATCACTAACACCTCTCTTTGTAAAATCTTCCACTTTCTTCTTCTGAATGTTATAGAAAAGTGCATTTAGAGTCGCATCTCTCCTCAATGCATCTTCTTCAGGTGTACCAAATTTAACGATTGGAATCCTAGATTGTTCGGTATACTCCTCTGATCTCAGGTTAACAAAATCGACTTCCATACCAAATAGTTTGGTAGTCGCTGTCTCTAAGTGCTTGGATTTTTCAGGGTTTTTATCTATCTTATGAACATTATTAGGCATAACTCTATACTTAGAATAGTTTTCCCTTAAATATTCACCCAGTTGCATTGCAAATTGTTCTCCTGTCATCAGATTGATAGCAATATCTAAATCGTGAGATTCATATCCTAACAATTTATCTCTTACCCAACCACCTGTAATTCTTAATGCCAATGGTTCAGAATTGGGATGCTTTTCATTGTAAAAACCTGCATAATCATTTAACAACCCACAGATTTGCTTTTCCACATCGCTTAGAACTAGTTTCAAATCATTTTCCGTCACACTAGTTGCCATCGTCATTCTACCACTCAGAATCCCTTTTGTCCAGTTTGACAACAGTCGATTCATAGATAGAATGCTCAAGTGTCTAATGCAATATGAATCTTCTTTCGATGAGATGAGTTGGTAATTTTTCACTTTCCATGTTGAAAAAGTGCTGAAATTTTCAGCGTCACACTGATCTGACACCAAATAAATAAAATAGATATTTAAAACCTTTACTAGATAAAAGGCACAAAAATTTTCCTAAAAGCATTCAATTATCTTTAAAAATTATTTAAATATTTTGTTATACTTGATGAAGTATCCTTCACCGCCAGGAAGACCCTTCTTACGACAATTCATAACATAAAGTAGCCCCATACCATCAAAAAAGGCAAATTCTCGAGGGCTAACCACATTATCCTAAAAATGAGTTCTCAAAAAGTAAATTATCCGCTAGAAGTATTTCTTATGGAATATATCTAGAGAAGTATTATTGGGCACCAAGCCCTAACAAACCCTAACCGATTTTTCGGTGCCCTAATTGCTTTGCCCTCATCGCCACTTTAAATTTTTTAAGGAGAGATGACAAAATATTGAAGACTAAGGGGACACCGACATGAATACCAATAATCAAAGGTATTCAAAGAAGAATAAGAAGAAAATAGTTGAAAGGCAGCCGTAGTGAACTGAAACTGTGATTAAGGATACCGTTTTTTTAAGGCTGGACAGGTTTTGATAAGCGTCGTGTACTGTTGTGGTCAGAGATATTGATAGTAAGCTTTCAACCGGTTGCGAAGCCATCCCTTCAGTTCATATTGGATCGTTGATTGTATTTTATTTTGGTTATTTTAGACTAGGGTGACTCTTTATTATATTTAAGATGAGTAGTGGTGAAATACCGGTATTTCGACCTAGTTTTGAGGAGTTTTCAGACTTTTATGGGTATGTTAAGTCGGTCAACAAGCATGGTATGCATTCAGGTATTGTTAAGATTATACCACCAAAAGAATGGCTAGAAATGCTGGATGATCCGCCTAAGGCGGAGACGTTGCAGTCGATCAAGATTAGGAGGCCGATCCAGCAACATATAGCAGGTACACATGGTACGTTTATGGTTCAGAATGTAGAAAAGAATAAAGTGTACAATATAATTCAGTGGAAGGATATTTCACGTGACTACAGTTTACCGGATGATGGGAAGTATTCGTCAGGACGGCACTTGAGTTCGTCGAAGATTAAGCTGAGGAATCACGATTCTTTTGAATTATCTGATTTTGAGGAATTTCGCAGGGACTACAATGGGGATGGATTAGAACAATTTGATGATGAGAAGAGATTAAATTCGTTAGAGAGCTACTTTTGGAAAACTCTAAATTTCACTACACCGATGTATGGGGCAGATTCATTAGGTAGTTTTTTCCCTAAAGATCTAAACGTCTGGAACGTTTCCAAACTACCAAACATATTGGACCATATGGAAGAGAAAGTGCCTGGGGTTAATGATTCTTATCTTTATGCAGGACTTTGGAAGGCTTCTTATGCATGGCATTTGGAAGATCAGGATTTGTATTCGATTAACTATATTCATTTTGGTGCGCCCAAACAGTGGTATACAATACCACAAGAAGACCATGAGAAATTTTATCGATTTATGAAAGATCAGTTTCCATTAGACTCACAAAAATGTCCTGAATTTTTAAGGCATAAGATGTATTTGGCATCACCAAAATTATTAGCACAAAATGGTATACGATGCAATAAAATTATTCATCGTCAAAAGGAATTCGTTATAACATTTCCATACGGTTATCATGCAGGGTTTAATTATGGTTATAATTTGGCAGAATCGGTCAATTTTGCAATAGACGAATGGTTAGAAATTGGTAAAAAAGCAGGTAAATGTATGTGTGTGGAGGATTCTGTCGGTATAGATGTTGGTAAATTGGCAAATAAGATAGACAACATGAAGAGTGAAAATACCAATAACGGGGAAGTTGATGATAAGATGAAGAATTTTGGAGAGCTGCTGAATCATAGTTCACAAGAATTACAACAAATGGAAGAGAATAAAAACTCACCGATGTTGGGAGCGAGACCCCAGTCGAGTTCAATTAGGAGTACAACGCCTAATCCAGGCCAATATTTTAATATGAATCAATCTATAAGCCGAATTTCATCACCACTCTTGTCAAGAATGATGGATCTTTCAAATATCGTTGAACCAACCTTGGAAGATCCTACTTTAAAATTCCGCAAGAGAGTGGCACCTACTGGCATTGTTGGTTCACCAAGTGGTAAGACACCCTCGTCTGGTAATAACGAGAATTCTAATGGCTTGAACATGGCGACAGTACCTTCATCAAATCCGCCATCCGCCCTTTTAGATGACAATGATGATAATATGTTAGCACTAAGTCTTGCGTCGATGGCGAATAGTGGAGCGTCATCACCAAGGTTAACACTGCCATCTTTAAATTCACCGATTGAACATGCAAATTCGCAAACTAACATTGCTACCACCATTCATCCTAGTCAAAATGGTTCGAGTGCTAATACGGTTAATGAAAACGAGAATACCCAAAATTCGTTTATCGTTTCGCCAAAACCTTCTTATAACAATAATCCATTATCCTATTATTCTACACAACCTCAAACGAGAAATTCAGGTCAACAGGTACCACCAGCCCCACTTTCACCAACAACTTCTAATTTACCATTTATTAAAAAGTTAAAATCACCAAACATTGTTACTCTGAACATCTCAAGAGAGTCATCAAGAAGTCCAGTTTCATTGGTAAATGATTATAGATCCCCATTGGCGGCAAATAACCCCTTGACTTATTCTTCAAGTGTCAGCTCTACTCTAAATCAGGTGCATACAGTTAACAGTAATGGCAGTAGTAGTAAAGCAGGTGAATCACTATCACCAGAATCTCCTCAAACTAAAAGGGTTAAGTTGGAAAATCATCCATCTGCTTATCCGTCTAATACAACACTGTCTGCCAGAGGTTTCGAATTCCAATCTCCTTCATCGTCTCTGAAGAGCAGTGGGTTTTCGCAGGGACAATCAGCTCCCAATACCTCACCTATTATTCCAACTTCTGCAACAACGGCTGGCGCAACAGCAGGTTCTACGAATAAAACTGAAGGTGGGGGTGTTAGTAGTACACCAACGAGTAGTAGTGGAGATCCTTCAGCAGCTGTAGCGGCTGCAGCCGCTCAACAACCAAAGTTCTCAACAAATGAAATTATGCTATCGGAAAATGGAAAAGTTTACGTTTGTCAAGAATGTAAAAGGCAATTTTCATCCGGACATCATTTAACAAGGCATAAGAAGTCGGTACATTCAGGTGAAAAGCCTTATTCATGTCCTAAATGTGGCAAAAAATTCAAAAGAAGAGATCATGTATTGCAACATTTAAACAAGAAGATTCCTTGTACGCAAGAGGGTAATGATATCTCATCGAGTAAACAGGAGCATGGGCGTGTGGAGCAATCTGGGACTATAATAGAATGATTAAATGGCTGGTTGGTTTTTAAGACGGAATGTGGGTTCTGAGAATATTAGATAAAGATTCAGAAATAAAATTAAGAGAGGGAAAAGAAATCATACAGTTTTGATCAAAAGCGTTTTTCATTCTTGTTTATTAGATTTATTTTATTTTATTTGATCGGTGTTCATTATAAGTAAGTATATATACATCCAAGAAAAAAGCAAAAAAAAGCAAAAAAAAAAAAAAAAAAAAAAAAAGAAAAGTACTACCTTGAAATGATCGATATAATTTTTGAATTTTTTATTCAATCCAACTTGTCAATCATGCCAAACATAATATTGAGCACATTACGCTTGACATTTGAGTCGTATATAAGAGTATTTTCACCGGTGCCCAATTTTTTATTGTTTAATCCATCACCAAATGCCAAACGTGCAAAATCGCTTTGTAGACCAAGTGGAATAAGTTTCTCGGCTTCTTCGTGAGCCAATTTGCGTTCTTTAACGAGTCGAGAAGTGTGTTCCAATGTATCAGCGGCATTTTGTGCACTATCTACAACCTCCTTTGGTAGGCCACACATTGAAGCCACATGCATACCAAATGAACCTTCACTTTGACCTTCTTCCAGTTTATAAAGGAAAGTGACCTTCCTTGTATCTTCATCGACTAAGATCCCCATTCTTAATGGACGAATCATACAGTGGTTCTTGAAACTGAGACCCAAAGTTGCGTAATGGGTTGCAAAGAAACCCAAACTTTGAGCATGAGTTGTAGCATGATGCAGTACAGATTCTGCAATTGCAAATCCGTCACTAGATGAACCGCCACGTCCTAACTCATCCAAGACGAGTAAAGATCTGTTGGTAGCCAAATCAATGATCTTCTTAGTTTCTGATAACTCTACGAAGAAAGTGGATTTTCCTTGCATGATATTGTCATTAGCACCTAATCTAGTCATGATCTTATCCATTGGAGTCATGAGAGCAAATTCAGAAGGAACATAGCATCCCATTTGTGCCATAATTACGGCAATACATGTCATTCTAAGTATCGTGGATTTACCTGCAGCATTAGCACCGGTGAGAAGACCAATCTGGGGAAAATCTTTACCCAGTTCCACATCATTAGGAATAAATTCCTTCGAATTGGTTGCACCTAAATTGAAACATGGATGTCTTAAGGCTTTGAATTTGAGGAAACCGTTTTGTGCAACACCGGTCTTCGAATCTTTTTCGTCTACTAATTCTGGTCTACATGAGGGAAAACCTAGAGACTCAGAGGTCCTTACTAAGGCTAACAAACAATCAATTTTGGAGACTGCATGGACCGTGGGCAGCCAACTAGCTTCATAACGTGAATCAAATTTTCGACAAAGCCTGTTCTTTAGATCTTCTTCAAGCGTCTTATGAATTTCACGAGCTTCTGCCACTGATCTGGCCAGCTGTCTAACTTCATCTGAATAGTACCTTTTGAAATTTTTACTAGCACTCATCTGCATCCAATTTGAGGGAACATACTTAGTTGCTGAAACCGGTACTTCGATGAGATAAATTTCTTTACCAGAATCCTTATATTGAACGGTAGAACATTTTAATTGCTTCTTGTAAGTACGGAGTACATCGTCAAGCTCTTTTTCCAATTCCCTAATTTTATCCATCGATTCATCGAATTCAGGCTCTACCCCTCTATGAGGTATTAGAACACCTTCGGTAACCGCCTTGCTTCTATCGAAAGCATTAGCCCAGTTATTCACATCCTCAAATAGTGAATTAGGGACCTCTGCCACACAATTAACGAGGCTGCCCTTTAATTCGTAGTTAGGCAACTCTTTAGCTAAGTTAGCAATCACTTCAAACCCCTGAATCACCTTATCGAAGTTCATCACATTGACACTACCAGAATGAACTCTTGCAACTAGTCTCTCTAAGTCTGGTAATTTAGCAAATGCTGTTTCCAGTAAATCTCTTAAATCGGTATCTGAAAGCAGGCAATCAACAGTATCGAGTCTTTTATCGATCTCGCTTTTATGTAGGAGAGGATGCATCAACCACTTCCTCATCATTCTCTTACCCATAGGTGTAATGGATTTATTGAACAACTTGAATAGAGTACCCTTATCTGTACCATCGAAGGAATTGGTAAATATTTCTAAGTTCTGAAGTGTGACACCATCAAGAACAAGGGAATTTTGGGATTTAATTGGATTATATTCTCTCATATTACCGATAGATACTAAACTTTCGTCCAGTTTTAACCATTTCAAGTAGTGAAGTAACCCACCAAAGGCACTAAACCCAATTTTTTTCCCCTTTTCATAATATGTTTTGAGCACTTGTGGCCAATGGTTCATGTCAGGAAAATATCTGTGATCAGGAGTAGTCAATTCATCGAATGTTCTGTCGAAGTCATAAAATTCTTCTAATGGTTTAACATAGTTAAAAATTGCATTAGGTGCAGCATTAAATTTAATAACCTTATGAGCCAAATTGCTTAAATTGTTCTTTTCCATAATTATTTCCTTTGGATTCAGCTGTGACATGATAGTATCCAATTTTGTGCATTCGTTATCATCATCAAATTCAATTAATTCGATTTCACCGGTGGATGTATCAATAAACGCTACCCCAAATATTCTCTTGCCAATAATTTCTGCTGTATCTTCGCCATTTTCTAGGTCGTAAAAAGTACCTGGCTCCTCTCTAACCGCTAGACAGTATGTGGCTAAATCTGACTGCAACATATTACCATCTGTCAAAGTACCTGACGTGAGTACGCACTGTAGTTCCCTTTGAACGATACCCTTAGAACCTTCCCTCATTTCCTTTGCTAACATTGTTTCGCGTTGGTCAACTTTTCCAACTTTGTAACCGTATTGAATAAATTGAGAAGTCCAATAGTCAAATGACATCTCAGGAATACCTGCTAATTGCATATTAGCTCTACCACCACCTGCAATTTTCCAGTCAAATAAATGATTAGCTAATGCAGCATCCTTTTCATATAATTCAAAAAATTTACCCTTTTTAAAGAATACGATACAATCCCACATTGTTGATTTCACTTCCCAATATTGTTTTTCAAAAGGTGTAAATTTAGTCCAAGCAGATGGTGGAATGTATAACGTACGTGGATCATAATCAGGATCATCTTTGGTTCTGCGCTGGGCGTCACGCTCATCTAACAACCATTGGTACCTTTCTTCATTCTGTTTGGTAAAAGATGAATGTTTTGGCGGAGAAGAAGATTTAACAGGGGGCTTTCTTGCTGGTAAACGAGGTGGTGTTTTTCTAACTTCTTTCTTTGGTTTTTTCTCTGCCATGTCTAATATTTCATCATCGTCATCATCATCCATGTCATTACTATTACCACTATTATTAACGTTATCTTCATCTTCTTCCTCTACAACACCATCATCAATAAAATCAGATTCCTCATCACTTTGCCCCTTAGGAACATAAGCATCCTCGTCATCTGATAAAACTTTGGATCTTTTCCTACCCTTAGGACTATCCTCATCTTCATCTTGTTCGTCTTCTTCATCTTCTGCATAACTAACGTTCCTTCTTCGCCTCTTAAATGGTGTTTCAATATTCTCATCACCATCACAATTAGAAATTCGATTTTTGTCATTAGCAGGTTCCCTTTTGTCCTGAGATGATTTTGGTGTCAGTTTTTCAGTTACCTCTGTCTTATTATTACCATTACTTTTCTCAGTGCCAGAATCATTAGCTGTAACGAAGGAATCATCTTCTTCCTCCATTCCTACGAACAACAATTTATTACTGGTGTTTTTCCTGATAGCTTCACCTTCATTCGAAGATTCAGGTTCGTTTGATGCATTTTCTTTAACGTTCTTGGCCTTTTGCACTGTGGGACTTGGTGTAGAAGGTTTTTTGGAGAAGAATGAAAGTAATGTAGATTGTTTCATTTTCTTCTGAGAAGAGTTGGGACCCTTTGGAGTTGTAGATGTCATTTTTGGAAGATACTAGACTCCTCGAATTGGCAATGTTCACAAGTAAAAGATCCTTATCTTGTAGTTTTAAGTTGATTTGTAGAATATTTCATGTTCTTTATATTCTTTATCATGATGAGCTGAAATTTTGACGCGTCGCGTCTGTCGCACCAGATTATATCAAATAAAGTGAAATTAAATAATATAACAAATAAATATATATTTAAAGTGGTTTGCAGAAGACAGTTTCAAAGTGTCTGTGACAAATATCTAATATATCTATGTTCTAAAAGATTCACTTTTTATTTCATTATTTTTTTCTTGAGAAAAAACGATCTTATAGATGAGTAATTCTACTGTATAAAGGTAGGTGACACTTTAAATACATGAGTCCAAAAAATGCTTAGCTTCACACTAGCAGCATAAACCACTGAAATCTGATCCAAATTAATTTTTACGAGCTACAGTGATGTGAGCCTTGCTGTATATAAAATTGGTTCAAGCTCTGACGTCCGAGACCCTGACACTGCGACACACTGACACCTACAGGAAAATAGTAGCATTACTATTAGAATCTTGTATATCACTGAGAATATAAAATAAAAACAATAAAATTAAGAATAGATCCATGTATTTTAGTTCAAGAGTGTAATGCTTTTTTTTTTCTAGAAATATTGCTCATTCATGATCGCCCAAACGATACTCAACTCATCATCAACTACTCGATCACTAAACCCATAAAAGTTACAGCAGCGTATCGGTTAATTGATTGTCGACTGAATAGACACATCGATCTATTCAGTTTGAAGATTCCATATTTCTTGTACATAAGTCACGTTTACCAATGAGTTCCCAATCGTTTCGATATTAGAACAAGTGCCAACGATATATAACTGCGATGAGCATTACATTATCAGTATTTAAAAGGGATCAACCAAAATGTCACTGGTCAGACCACTAAGACTGTTATTGCTGGGAGCCCCAGGATCTGGTAAAGGTACTCAGACCTCGAGGCTTTTGAAGAAGATTCCGGAATTGCAATCCATCTCATCTGGAGATCTCTTGCGTCAAGAGATCAAGAACAGTAGTGAAATTGGATCAATAGCATCTAATTACATTTCTCAAGGTAAACTATTACCAGATGATTTGATCACAAAACTAGTAGTCTCAAATTTAAAAGCATCAGGTTGGTTATCATCCAATGCTACCTGGTTATTGGATGGGTTTCCCAGAACTTCCTACCAGGCTGAAATTTTAGACAAAGATCTGAAAGCTTGTAGTTCTGAACTAAACCTGGTCGTTGAATTGGATGTGCCTGAGAGTGTTATTCTAGAAAGAATCGAAAACCGATTTGTTCATGTTCGCAGTGGTAGAGTTTACAATCTACAGTACAATCCACCAAAGATACCTGGAAAAGATGATGTAACTGGTGAACCACTTACAAAGAGATCTGATGATACTGCTGAAGTGTTTGGTAAGCGTTTACAACAATACAAGTCAACGTTAATTCCACTGAAAGAACATTATGCTAAGAAAGGTATCTTACAAACCGTGTCTGGTGAAACTTCAGATATAATCTTCCCAAGGCTTCACGCACTAATTAGGCATAAGTTTGGAGCTAAATAGATACCATATACTTCATATTCTTATGTCAATTTGCCTGCTTTTTCATTGTCTTGTACTGTATTAAAGTTGGATGAGATGAGCCCTGAATTTTTCACCTATATAATTCTTAAAAACATATATTAGAACGAATAACAACTAGTCTTTACAAGGAAAGTAGAGGAATAAGGCCTTTTGGAAGGCTCAAAGAATTGTCAAACAGTTGGAAATGAAGTTCTTTATTGATGATTTGCCGGTATTGTTTCCCTATCCCAAAATATATCCAGAGCAGTATCATTATATGTGTGATATCAAGAAAACACTGGATAGTGGAGGTAATAGTATTTTAGAAATGCCATCAGGGACTGGTAAAACTGTTTCTTTGCTATCACTAACTATAGCATATCAGATGCACTATCCAGAGCATAGAAAGATTATCTATTGCTCACGTACCATGTCAGAGATTGAAAAGGCATTGGTAGAATTGGAGAATCTAATGGATTATAGATCTAAAGAATTAGGTTATCGTGAAGACTTCCGTGGACTTGGGTTGACCTCTAGAAAAAATTTATGCTTACATCCTCAAGTAAGTAAAGAGAGGAATGGTACCGTTGTAGATGAAAGATGTCGCCGTATGACCAATGGACAAGCCAGACACAAGCAACAAACTGATCCTGATTCCAAAACAGAACTTTGCGATTATCATGAAAATCTTTATAATTATCAAGTGGAAGACTATTTGCCAAAGGGTGTCTTTTCATTTGAAAAGCTCATAAAATATTGTGAAGAGAGAACCCTATGTCCATATTTTATCGTTCGTAGAATGATCTCCCTTTGCAATATCATTATTTATTCTTATCATTATCTTTTGGACCCAAAGATTGCTGAAAGAGTCTCTAACGAAGTTTCTAAAGATGGTATTGTCATCTTCGATGAAGCGCACAATATTGATAACGTTTGTATTGAATCATTATCCCTTGATTTGACCAATGACGTTTTGAAAAGGGCCACGAAAGGTGCCTATGCATTAGAAAATAGAATTGAGGAGGTCAGGCAAGTCGATGCCCGAAGGTTGCAGGATGAATATGATAAATTGGTTCAAGATTTACATGCAGCTGATATTTTAGATAAAGAGGAAGAACCCGCGGTAGAAACTCCTGTTCTATCACAGGATCTGATTACTGAGGCCATGCCTGGTAACATTAGGAGAGCTGAACATTTTGTGTCATTTTTGAAAAGACTAATAGAGTATTTAAAGACTAGAATGAAAGTCCTTCACGTTATTTCAGAAACACCCAAATCATTTTTGCAACATTTAAAGCAGTTGACCTTTATCGATAGGAAACCTCTAAAGTTTTGTGCTGAACGTTTGTCATTGTTGGTTAGGACCTTAGAAGTCACAGATATTGAGGATTTTACTGCTTTGAAGGATATCGCCACATTTGCAACACTAATTTCTACGTATGAAAGTGGGTTCTTATTAATTATTGAGCCTTACGAAATTGAAAATGCGGCAGTTCCTAATCCAATTATGAGATTTACCTGTCTTGACGCTTCTATAGCGATAAGGCCAGTTTTTGAAAGATTTTCATCGGTAGTTATCACTTCCGGTACCATTTCACCGTTAGATATGTATCCAAGAATGTTAAATTTTGATACGGTTTTACAAAGATCATACGCAATGACTTTAGCAAAGAAATCATTTTTACCTATGATAGTTACAAAGGGATCTGACCAAGTTGCTATTTCATCAAGGTTCGAAATCAGGAATGATCCGAGTATTGTTCGTAACTATGGCTCTATGCTTGTGGAATTCGCCAAAATTACTCCTGATGGTATGGTTGTATTTTTTCCCTCATATTTATACATGGAGAGCATCATTTCTATGTGGCAAACTATGGGTATATTGGATGAAGTTTGGAAATACAAATTGATTTTAGTTGAAACCCCTGATGCTCAAGAGACTTCCTTAGCTTTAGAAACATATAGGAAAGCTTGCTCGAATGGTAGGGGTGCAATAATACTGTCTGTTGCTCGTGGTAAAGTTTCAGAAGGTATCGATTTTGACCATCACTATGGTAGAACGGTATTAATGATCGGTATTCCATTCCAGTATACTGAATCCCGTATTTTGAAAGCTAGATTGGAGTTTTTGAGAGAAAATTATCAAATCAGAGAAAATGATTTCTTATCTTTTGATGCAATGCGTCATGCTGCCCAATGCTTAGGAAGAGTTCTTAGAGGTAAAGATGATTACGGGGTTATGGTGTTGGCAGATCGTAGATTTTCAAGGAAGAGGAGTCAATTGCCAAAGTGGATTGCACAAGGCTTGTCCGATGCGGATCTAAATCTTTCTACTGATATGGCAATTGCCAATGCCAAACAGTTTTTAAGAACTATGGCTCAACCAACAGATCCAAAAGACCAAGAGGGTGTGTCCGTTTGGAGGCACGAGGAATTAGTTAAATACCAGCAAGATAAACAGGGCGCCCCAAGTAACGATACAGATTTAATGCGCATGGAAGTTGATGTTGAAGTTAGTTGATTGATTGTCAGATAAAATCAAGTACTTTAAATAACTAATGCTATAAGGACAACTACTATAGTAAATTTTCTTCACGATAATTATTCTTTCTCTTCTTAAACTACTTTAATCTTAAAGGAGACTTCTTTATCGGCATCAAGGTATGAATCGCATACACACCAGAGGGTCAATTCGTGCTCTCCTGGCTGGTCCAAAGAAAATTCCAATGGGTAGCTTTGGATTTCTTTATTCAAAGATACCTTTTTGGTAGCATACAATTGCTTTGTAGAAACTTCACCTACCAATATCCACCAACTCTCCAATTTTTCATGAGGGTACCTCTCAGAAGTCACTTCTAGTGTTTCTGGTGCTTCATCTCTGGCCAGAGTTACATGAATTTCCGTCGTTTGACCCGATACTAAAGGCTCACTGGTATCTAGACTGTACTCTAGCTCTATATTAGGGAAATTGTTGATAAAATTGGCAACTTTTACGAGCTTACGATTATCCATAATCATAATATCTTCACGTTCCTCATCTTCTAGTGCCATAACATCATATATTGTCTCCACGCCCTTCTCTTCACATCTCTTGAGAATAACCTCGTCAAAAAATGGAATTTGTTTCAATGGGTTGTCGGTGTCCCAAAGACCTTGAATTAACATTTGAGAAATATCCATACCTGTTGTTGCATTAAGATAACCATCACTAGACAGAATATCGATAGCAGAGTTAACCAGAGGAACTGCTTTTTTTAATATTAACTGGATATCCCATTGAATTCCTATAGGAAGACTCACTCGAGAAAAGTACGCTTGTAAAAGTAAGACAACTTTGTGAGAAACAGGGCTTCCACCAATAGAAGAAATTTTAATAGGCATTTGATTGTTTAATTTTAGAAGTATTGACTCATCTTCTGGTCTTAGAGGAATATCTTCAAATTCGGAGGCCCTCGCCAATATCTGTAAAATATCCTTCAAAGTTGAGCTCCCGGAAAGAGAATTGAGCAATGTATGCATGGTCATAAATGAAGTGTTATGATGTGAACTAATTGCACAAGCATTTAGTGGAGAAATGATTTCTTCTATATCTTCGCTTGTTTCATTATTGTGGGTGGAAAGTTCAATGAAATCACATTCTTGTAGCTCTTGTAATATGTTTTCTACCAATTCAGTCAAATACGCTGAAATTCCATAGGCAGATATGTCTTTAACTCCATAAAAACTGGGATTTGCATGAATACGGCGATAAAAAAACGTGTAAGCCAGCCAATCTACGCAATCCTGTTTAGTTTGAATCACAGAAGCGTTAATTTCAGAAGCCAATGCATCGTGTAAATGGAAAAACATAAGACTTTCAACTGGAAGACCTTCAGATAAAAACTTTTTGTAATAATCTTTAGCCTTCTGGTTTGTTAAAATTAATGCTTGTGTTCTATCATTTTTAAAATCACCCTTGGCTGAACCAACCATCTCTAACAACTGATTCGCGGAATAATCAATATTTCGGTGTTCTTTTCCTTCGTAGTATTGTGTCCCCATGACAACTATTCTCTTCGACGAAGGGCAATTATAACAACAGTCTTTAGTCACTAGTAAAACTGAAAGTGCTCCATAATCATAAAGTTTGTTGACAATAGTTCTGTCCTTACTATTCATTTCTGCATATATAATACCGACACCATGAGCTAATGAATTCTTTAAAGAATCATCAGTTACCGCTTTGAGATAAGAATTTAAATCTTCTTCTTCTGCTTTAAGCATATCCCAGCTGTTTTCAAAAGCATATTGGATAAATGTCGAACTAGTATTAATGCAATGTTTTCTGCTTGGCGCAAAGATTAAAAGAGTATCACTTCGGTGTTCTTGAGCAAAAAGAAAGGCATATTTCGCCATTGGTATATTCAGAACAGTGCTTTGAGTACTTTCGAAAGCATGCAAGTGGATCTCCATAGAATGATTTCTTTCTTGAGGTGAAAAATTGAAAATGTCGTTCTTTCTTACACCAATCCATTCTCCCAGGTCACGACCATTTGCTAAGCAGGATCCCAGTACAATAAACCTTGTTGCCTTTTCAAGCTGTATTGATATAAAGGACATTCTTGAAACGATCGTTTCATAGACAGCTCCGGAAATGCCTGTATTAATTTCGTGTATATCATCATAAATCGCTAATTCTATCCCTTGGATGTTTCTTCTGTTCCTCCACCGGCGAGATACCAAATCGAACTGTTCAGGTGTTGCAAGAATTAAATGGCTTTGGGCAATAATCCTTAGATTCAGATTTAAATCAGACCCTAATTTGTTGATGTTCTTCCCACCAGCAACATTAGAAAACCTTTGATTCCAAGTCTTTGATAGTTGATCTATTTTGTATTGATGAGGTGAAATGTACAGGGCGCGTCCTCTATTTTGTCTCCAATGGTTTAATAGAGCCAGTTCGGCCATTACCGTCTTTCCTGAACCTTTAGATGCTCCTATCAAAACATTATCGTTGCTAGTGTATAAGGGTTGGAAAACTTGACTTTGAAACTTGTTGAAATTTTCAAATTTGAAGAGTTTCGTAAATTCTTCATTATTCAACTCAGATGTTGGTATTAACAACATATCAACCAGAGGAGTTGGGGCAGGAAACTTCCTGGGGAGACGCAAAGGTTCTAGGCCTATGGAAATTTGACTTTCACACTGACACCATTTCTCTGAAAGTAAAGTAATAAAAAAGTTTGGTGGTAGTTTCTTCTGTTGCGCCGGAGTTAGTATCAAAGAAAAATCGATGAAATGTTCCAAACCAATATATTCTTTTTTAACCAAAAGAGTATCTGAATATAGGATTTGTTCGCCATCAGTGTCTTCAAGTAAAACTATGAATTGCTCAGCATTACCATGCAACCTCTCATCCCAAATCCAATCTGGTAAAACTTCTAATTCAAATCTCAATAAACTTGGAGTGATAGGTTGAATAGCACACTTTAAATCAAGTCTAGGAAACCTGCGAAGCAAATCGTAAACTAATTTACCGTGTTTCTCAGATCTAATTGCTTGACCAACTTCTCCAGGTGATTGCAGTTCCAAATAGGTACTCCAGGGAAGGGTTGATGCCTCTGTTCTTCTAATGACTTCTAAAGGACATGTTTTAAATTGCCTTAAGGGAGAATTTGCTATCCACATGCGTCTATCTACTGTTTTGCAAAGAGTTAATAGCATTTTCGTAACATTGGACCAATTTTTCTTTAAACATAATTCGTAAACTGCTCTAAACAGTCTCCCCGCATTTTGAGTTATAAAGACCATATCAGCATTCAAAGCAAATCCATCAAATTTGAGTCGTGATATGTAAGATTGTAGGAGAACATTCACCTTGGCCAAAGAATCGCTGGCATCTTCTCTTACGGGTATGGGACATTTTTCTAACAGTGCTTTCAGTTCTTGTCTTTCCTCCTGTCTTACAGAAATGTGTTTGAATTCATCTGACAGCGCTATTACTCTGAATAATTCTATTTGGTTAGAATGCTGAGTAATTTCCATGTCATAAACTTGCATAGAAGTATGGTTGATGTAGAAATAAGAACAGATTCTACCCAGTTCCGTGGCCTCTACAACACCGCTCTCTGCATCATACACCACAAGGTTTTCTTCGTGGAGCATCGCCAGAGCAGAATGAATTAGCGCTTCACCATATTCCGATGTACTTCCATCTTTATCTTGACCGAAAATTTTGTAGAGTTCAGGAGACATTAACATACGCACGTAAAGGTAAGTATAGGTTAGCCAATCCATACCATCGTTTCTGTTTTGAACATTACCAGCAACCACCTCAGCATTTAAATTATCCACCAGTTTAGAAACCAATTGAGATTCAATGGGTAACTGTTGGTTTAAAACGGCCAGGTAGAATTGGACATCACCTTGGTTTGTAATAATAATACCTTCACCGCTTGTATCATATCTGGGTCTACCAGCTCTACCCAACATTTGTAGTAAATCTTGTGGGGAGAGAGGCTCCCAAGAACCACTCTCTGGAGAATATACATCAGTTCCCTTCACTATCACTGTGTGAGCCGGTAGATTGACACCCCATGCCAAAGTTGCAGTAGATACCAGGACTTGAAGCAGACCATCGGCGAATAAGTCCTCGGATAAGGACCTATCATCCTTTGTAAGACCAGCATGGTGAATCCCAATTCCCGCCTGCATAATTTTTTTCAATTGCGCATCCTGAACATTTTCAGATTCAGTTTCCAGAATTTTTCCTGAAGCAGGATCAGGCCTCCTCATTAACTGAATATTATCACCTTCAGAAAACTTTTCTCTTAACCACAGTGCCGTTCTTGCCGTCTCTTTTCTTGAGTGGACGAATATGATTACTTGATGACCCTGTTTAACAGCTTCCAAAGTTTTATCGTAGCATGCTCCATTCATAGCATTTAATTTCTTCAAAGAACTTCGTTCCGTAATTCCACAAAACTGTTGACTTAATGGACAAGGCCTGAAAGTGGAATCAAAATAAAACAATCCTTTCTCTGGGACTCTTAGAAATTTAGAGACGTCTTGGTAATTCGGTAACGTTGCTGAAAGGCCCAATATTCTCGGAGGCTCTTGAAATGTTTTTGCTTGTAATGCTCTTGATACTATTGCTTCTATCACTGGTCCTCTAGCATCATGCAATAAATGGATCTCATCGATGATCATTAAACGAACCGATTGTACAAATGACGATTCATCTGCCTTACGAGTGATAACATCCCACTTTTCTGGGGTCGATATTAGGATTTGTGCTTCCAATAGTTGTTGCCTGTTTAGATTGGTATCACCAGTCAGTTCTACTACTTTAATACCTAAATATGATAATCTTCTCTGAAATTCAGATACTTGTTCTTGGACCAAAGCTTTTAGAGGTGCAACGTAAACTATTTTAAAATTCTTAAAGATCAGTTTACCTGTTCTCGTATCGATGTAGTTTGAAATTGTCCGTAACATGGCCATCATAGCAACATTTGTTTTACCGGCACCGGTGGGAGCACAAAGCAAAACGTTATCATCTCTACCAAATGTCACTGGATAAAGTTTGGATTGTATGGCGTTTAGGGATTCTGTCTCTGCTGATGGAAATGCATTTTGGGCCCAGTGGGGAAAATCTGAGACAGGTACTAATTCAATGCCAGCATCTACCTTCTCAGGCGCGGGAATATGTATTTCTTCATAATGAGGCGTTAGTTTTTTATAAGAGCCTTCAGGGAGCTGAATCTTTGTTACAGTCATTAAGCGACTAGATTGGTCAAACTTGGCTGTTTCCAGATTTATCAAGGGAGGAAGCTGCTTATCTTGAGTGGTGGATCTCAGTCTTTTTTGGTTGATCTCTGGTTCATCATAAGAATCATGCGAATATGTCCTCTTTAAGTCCGATTTGTCTCTATGTTGGTACTCGTTTACCAATTCTCTCAATCCAAGATTTGACATATCTTCAAGAAGATCATTTCTTTCAGGGTCCGGACTTTGGGCAAGTCTTATCCCCCATAATATTGTATTTCTTCTTTTAACGAAAAATTCAATCAGTGGTAGATATTCGAAATCCAATAGTTGCATTAATCGTGACTCCAAAGTTTTATCATCTTGAACCTTAGTTAATTCTGAGAAAATTATATCGCTCAATTTTTGTACTTCGGTGGCCTCTATTGCTTCGATCTCCTTAGTGAGCACCCTTCGCAGGAAAAATTCATCAACATCTCGAATGGAAATGCCCATGAAGGAATTTTCGTTGGAACCTTGGATCATCATAACCTCATCATTTTCCTCCGGTAAAGCCCTATGTTTTATCCTTGTTTTTAAATTTGTATTCGTTGTTTCTTCTTCTTTTTCCTCTTCTTCCTCTTCTCCTTCTTGCATTATGTCTAGTCCAGCTTTCTCTTGAACATCTTCTTCTTGATCGTCCATGAGAATTGGTACGGCTTTATCAGTATTAGCAAAAGAGTCTCTAGTGTTATCATAATCTGAAATCTGTGTGGTTAATTTCAACAAATCTTGAAACTTGATTGCATTGATGGTCACTCCTAAATCTGACTGTATATGTTCTCGCTGTACATCAATTCTACCATCCTGATCCTTTTCCCTGTCCTTTAAAGTAAATATTAAGAAATCTGTGGTCTCCACAATAACATCATGCGGCATATCGCTACCAAGTAGATCAGTAACCCAATTAAGAATTTTCTCATATATTTGCATATTCGATTCATCGCTAGGATAGTATTTCAGACCGTAGTTATTGCTTAATAAACTGTTAGATGGAGCAGGAGGACTTACCCTTTGACCACGACTAGGTCTCTCTGACTCATATGTCTCTTTCTGAGCATCTATTCCATCTTCATCGGGCACTTTGTGTTGAGCATTGGCTCCCATATCATTAATAGAAATTCTCCCCTTCATAGATCTCGGTTGAGACTCCTCAGCATCTCTAATAGAATCTCCTCTCCTGTCTAAAAACCTCTTATCGCCTGCTAGCACTTTACTTGACATCTCATCATGTCGATAAAGCTCTCTAATCTTTTGTCTTTTATCATCGTCGTATTCATCATTACGCTTAGACATACTTGGGATTGGCCAATATTCCTAAATGCTTTCTTTTTATTGTATGCTTTATTTTCTCTCTTTTAAAGTGTTCAAAGTTTGTTTAAGAGCTCAACTCATCTCATCGATAATTTTTCAATATTCTCGAGTATAACCACACAGTGAAAACTACCAGTAAAAATCAGATGGTTCAATAGGTTTCAAATAACTGCCTGCAGAACAGCTAGGTTCCGGATGTTATGGTTAAGAACAAGCCAGCAACAATTCAACGAAGTCTATCTGAGTTGAGTTCTCAAATAAACAGTGTATCGCCTTCAAAGAGAACCCTTCAAGAAAAAGAAGATAGTAACGGTCGAAATGGTGCGGATGAGCCGTGGTATTTTCAATATGCCCCTAGAGCATTAGACGAGGTTGCTATTCATAAAAGGAAGCTCCAAGATGTTGGTAAAGCTTTGGAATCCATGTTGAGAAATGGTAATTTTGAGGCTGTTGATAATGTACCTAGAATACTTCTATTGACAGGTCCTAGTGGATGTTCCAAATCTACTGTTACTTATAAACTAGCAGAACATTTAATACCAAAATATAGAGGTAGTGGATTTAAAATGCTTCGATCTCAAAGGGAGAAAAGCCATGTGGTAGAATTTGCAGAAACTGATAATTTCCAAGAATTTTTGGTAGAAGCAAAATATCGTCAGGGACCAAACCTCTCTGTATTGCTGGTGGAGGATTTGCCTAACGTTTTCCATAATGATACAAGGCACTTGTTTCAAAAATCTCTACTTGAATGGTTGTATTCTCCGGAGGCTGGTTTACCACCACTTGTAATTTGTATAACAGAATGTTCCTTGGAGAACGAAAATACACAAGGGTTTGGTATAGATTACAACTTTACTGCGGAATCTGTACTAGGCAAAGATGTTTTAGCACATCCCAAATTGATGAGAATAAAGTTCAATCCTATTAATACCACTTTGGTGAAGAAGCACTTGAGATTAATCTGTCAGGAGAATCGAAAAGTTTTGATTCAGAAGGGAAAATGGAATTCAAAGGAATCGGTGATTGACCAATTGGCTAATGCCACTGGGGATATTAGATCTGCTATTGCGAACTTGCAGTACTGGGCAACCTCAAGTGGAAACGTTCCCTTGGTTACTAGGGAAGAAACACTATCTTATTTCCATACTATTGGTAAGATTCTACATGGGTCTCGTGAATGCGATGATAATGAAATGATTAACCAATTGACTTTTAGTTCTAAAGCACATCTAGCTAATGACAACTTTCGTCTTGGATTATTAGAGAATTACAGCTTAATAAATGGGAGCCAAATTCCTCTGTCAAATGCATGTGGAATTGTCGATGGTTTGAGTCAAAGTGATTCTATGGGGATCTATTCAGAATCGATCGAGTTTTCTTTAAGGAAGGTAAGGAATCAACTTAGTTCGATAAGCAAATCTCATAATTCACATAAACCTAATTTTCCTAGAGAATGGAGAATACGACAGTTACAACAAGAATTCCAAGTCGATTGTGAAGACTATTTTAATGTAGATTTTTACAAATACCATGAAGTTAGAAGCAAGAGAGACTTGAGACTCCATTTTGCTCATTACGCCCCACTGATACGGTCAAGGAGAAACTACAAGCGGAATTCATTATATCATTACATGGGGAATTTAGATCCAAGTTTACAATCTGCTGTTGCCACTGAGAATTCGGCTCTTTTGGAACTAGATCCGCATATAGATCATTTACAAAGGATTGGGGGTCCAATTAAAAGTGTAGAGGAACAACAGGAAGTTGTAACAAATGATGATAGTGAAAATTGGACTAAATATTCGTTAGATCAGTCAAGGCAGAGACGAGATCAAAAATTATCACAATTACTAGCATTACATACACAAGAGCAGGAAGTGGCAGACGACGAATTAGAAGTGTTTGATGAACCTATTGTAGATAGCGAAGTAGAAGATGACGATTCTTCACTTTACGATCTGCTTTCACAGAGGCATCCTGATATCAACGAATCATTATCTGACTCCGATCTCGAAGATCTCTAATGTTGATAGGAGAAACTACTCTGTAGCATGAGCACTCTTATAAATAGATTATACTAATTCACATTTATTACAGCATTATAATCATTATTATCGTTGTTATGGTGTCTTTCCTTCTATCTTTTTTTTTTTCTTGTTTTACAACTCCGTTCGATTTCTAATTCTATATCTTCCACTATCCAGCCTATTACTTTTCTCTTTTAAAAAATGAATATGGTTCTAAGCGGATTGCAAAGTGTGTTGGAAAAATTCAGAGTCCTCTTCAAGTGATTCCTTTATAATATCCAATCCACCTTGAAATTCACCACCAATATATAGTTGTGGGAAAGTGGGCCAGTCTGAAAACTTTTTCAAACCTTCTCTTACTAAAGTATCTTTCAAAATATCAAAAAATCCAAATCTTACTTGATGTTCCCTTAGAATACCCACCATTTGTCTTGAAAATCCACACTTAGGCTCAGATGGGCTACCTTTCATAAATAGCATCACTGGAGCTGCTTTTGTCAGTTTTGTCAATCTCGCATTTAATTCCTCCTCTGTTTCTTCGTCCTCTTCAGATTCTGCATCCCCCTGGGCAGCCGCCAGTTTACCATCACCCTGGGTCTTTGTCTCGTTTAAAGCCTTAACGAACTCCTTAGGATCTGCGCCAGATAATTCCCTGAGAATAGTCCCACTACGAACTAATATGAAATAGGGCACGGCAGACACTTCAAACAATTCTGAAATCTCAGACTGCTCGTCAGCATCTACTGACAAAAATAAAACATCTTTGTTAGATGGCTCATCACTCAGTGCTTTGACAACCTCATTCATAGCTTTGCATGGTTCTGCCCAAGATGTATGAAAATATATAGCAATCAACCTATCACCGGCTTCCGCTGTCGTCAAGTTGGTAAAGTGATCTTGGTTCTGAATCTTATGGATGGGCATCTTAATATAAGGAAAATCTTCTCTAGTGGTCTATCCAGATATGTTTGTTTACAATGTCGCAAAAATCTACTGAATAGAAGTCCTAAATTCGATCTAAATAAGAAGTGAAATGTTCTGAAGAATGATATGGTAGATGAACCTTTTAGTAATTCTTTTAATACTCACCTTTTAAAGTTGTATTCACCTTGATGGATTTTTTTTTTTTTCGGTGAGTCTCTAAACGTGACCTCCCACCAATGAGAAAGCAGCTAGTTAGTAATCCAGATCGCCGCCAGTAAAGTGGTAATGAGAATGGTACTTTGAAAATAATCAATGTATTGAATAAAGCTTCTAGTAGTTTTGATTTAGACCACTAAGTCAGCAGTTCAAGCCTCAAAAAATTGGCAGCTTAGTATTTTCTTCTTGCGAACATCCAAAAAGTTCTCCAGGTAACCTGTAACACTGACTCTTGGCTCAATTGAGGGTACAACTCAAGGGCACGATCGACAAATGCATCAGTAATATCTTTTTCAGAGTCAGGGTGGTCTTTTTTCCACGAATGATAACCGCTCCAACTCTTTATGTATTCCTTTAGTTGGATTAGAGTCCACCTTTGACACATGAATAAAGGAATGTCATCCGGTCCTTTACCTTCCAAATCTTTCTCGTAGAAATAAACTTCTTCAATATCTTGGAACCATTTTGGATCATAATGTAGGTCCTTTAACATTTCACAGGCAATACGTCTACCTGGCTGTTGCCAATAGGGACCTAATTTATCATCAGCGTATGAGAGATTATCGATCTCATTGGTCAGTAGTGGATAATCTGGGAGGAAAAAATCACCATATCCCCATATGGCCAAAGTTCCACCAGGACGTAGATTGTCGGCAACAGCTTTTTGAAATTTTGAGAAATCGAACCAATGAACGCATTCGACAGCTGTAATCATGTCGCATTTCTGCTTATCAGCATCAGAATCCAAGAATTCGAACGATTCACCTGGAGATTGTTCGAAACTAACCCTGGCATATTTTTCTTGGTTTTGTCTTTGGATGGATCTAGCGCTCTCTACCATGGTAGACGACAAGTCTGTACCAATTACCTTCACAAAAGAGGTCAATTCTTCTGACAATTGAAATGTCGCAATACCAGGACCACAACCAACGTCTACTACTAGTGCTCGAGGGCCTCGATGGTAGTCGCTCAAAACTTTGTAGAAACTATCAGGATAACTAGGTCTTGTTGAGGAATACCTCTGTGCATTGAAATCTTGAGCAGAGAAAGCAGACATGAATGAAAGATAATTCAATGGGCAGATAGGAATTAAGGGCACAGGAACGATCAAGTGGTATTGAAGATTTTTCGACGGTCTTCCTCTTTTTTTTTTTTTTTGTTTTGTTCTTTTCCTTCAATAGTTTTTTTTTTTTTTTTTTTTTTTCTTTGGTATTATGAGTTTTAATCGGTGTTGTTTTAAAGATCTAAGATCTTGTTACGCTAGTACATACATTCTATAACGACAGAAAAGACGTATTACGATTTATCCATGTCTATTGCAGGAGTAGTTTGAAGGGGAGTTTGTTTTGGTGTTTTAGCTGCGATTATTTTGGCAAATCTAAAGAGCTCTCGCGAATTTGTAGAATGTTCTCCAACAGACTTGAATTCTACTGGATTTGCTCAATTCTGGATAACATTCCAAGGCACGATCGACAAAGACGTCAGTGATATCTTTTTTGGCATTGGGATTTGATTGTCTCCACGTATGGTATCCGCTCCAAGTTTTCACGAATTCCTGATACTGGCCCAAGGTAACGAATTTTGACATAAAGAATGGAACGGGTTCGCCGTTAACATGCTCCTTCGATCTAATTTCATCTGCCGTATAATACTGTTCCTCAATGTCTGTGAAAAGGTTAGTATCGAGGTGTAAGCCTCTGTACATGTCTCTTAGGATGTTACGACCTGGCTGGTCCCAATATTTACCACACCCATCGTTTTCATCATATGTCAGTTCCATAATCAATGCATCAATCTTTGGATACTCTGGAAAAAATGCATCGGAATACCCCCAAATTGCCAGAGTGCCACCCTTACGCAAATTCGATGCGGCTGCCTTTTGAAATCTATCGAAATCAAACCAATGTGCACATTCAACAGCTGTAATCATATCAACTGATTTAATACCAACTCGGTTGGTTGGCGAAAATTCAAACTTATCAGCTGGTGATACTTCAAATGATACTCGACTAAACTTATCAGGATCTTCTCTCTTCAACCTTCTAGCCCTTTCCACCATCGTATTGCTGATATCTGTACCGATAATCTTATCAAATGAATTCAATCTGGCTGTCAATTGAAAGGTTGCTACCCCTGGACCACACCCGACATCGACTGCGATCTTTCTAGGGCCTTTATGGTACTTATCTATCAAATCGTAGAAACTATCAGGATAGATGGGTCTATTGCTGAAATAGGCCTTAGCATCAAAGTCCTTTGCTGAGAATTGAGACATTTCAAGAGTTTTTAGTTAATCGATGGAATAAGTGAGAAATACTTTAGATAGAGTATCAATTTCAAGAATGGTGAAGAGAAAAGACTTTTTTATCAAGAACTCTAGAATCTAGAAGTGAGTCATGCATGCATCTTTTTTGAGGGAACACCTAGAGAACCATGTAACGTTCTTCGAAAAGCTTTACATTATTTTTCTCGCCTCCATCCATCACAACGCGACAAACCCGAAAATAAACGACAAAAGACAACCAACTAATTATTCCGTGGTCAAACTTGCTTGCTGGTAGATCCCGATAAGTCAACAATGTTTGAAGGAACTACAAGTATTGTACCAGATTTGACAATTGTTTCTAGAATTACTATCTAAATAGAAATGCCTATTGTGAGAATTTCCGACAATGCTGTGGCTGAATTGATGTACGAGGGAAAGCGTTCAGTTGTGAGATAACTGAGATTATCGGATAAATTATAAATGAGTAGGGAATAATTGCTCAATGGTCTTGGGATTTAAAATGACCGTTTCAATTTTATGTTTTGACGGCACTTTAAATGGCAAACGAGGGGAAAATGACCGAGTTTAGATGTAAGAAGTGCTCACAAAAATTTGACGCTGAGGGAACCTATCTACATGTTTTTGAATTTGACCATGGCTCGGTAATTGATATGCAAACCAACGAAGATCTGCAATGTGAAAATTGCAATGAAGCTGATGTGAAGAAGTTGCAAATTTTGAAGTTTGGATCAGGAAATTGGTATTTATTCTGCTTGCAATGTTCAGACAGAAAAGATAGTACTGAGGTCGTTGAATTTTATTCTGCAAATGACGGGAAACTCTGGAAGATGTGGAAAGAATTTTTAGATGTTAAAGATGCTATGAAACCTGAATCCGAGAAGTTACTAGAAGAATACAATGTTTTGTCAAGTCAATTTACATCACTTAAGGACCGTATTAATCGTAAGTTGAAAAATGGACAACCAAATTCAAAGCAAACTCAGTATTTTTTCCGAAATAGTAACAAGAGATTGGAAGAACTTTATGGTCATTTAGAACAGCTCAAGTTGAGATCACAATTTAATGATGATAAAGACAGAAATTTTGGGGTTATGATCTCAGACACAATCTCTGAATTAAATTCACTTAAACTTTCTGGATCTACATCCAATTCCGATTTAAGTAGAGGGATTCTGGGTGGTATTGTAAGCTCAAAGCACAATTTTGATGTGGTTCCCTCATCGAGAGTCGGTAATATACGTGAAGAAGAAGGTGAGGATGATAGCGCTTTGTTCAGTTTTGATCGTAAAATAGTGCTTCAGAGTGCTCCTTTAAAGAAACATGCTGATATGGATGCTCTGCGTCAATATTTCTCCATAGCCCTTTTCATGTATCAAAGGATGGATGAACCGAAAAGGTTTTTGCTCGATTTTGAAGTTAAATGGCATCGTCGACACGATCCAAATATTTTGAACATATCCATACCAATCATGGATAACCCTGAAATAGGGAAGGTTTTCCCTAAAGTTTTGCTAAAGCAAGGCAAACCACCGTTTACTCATAATCAAATGTTTTTTGTGACTTCAAACAATGAGGGGAAAATTTGGTATGCATACGCCGATAAAGTTGATTATATTTGTGTTGAAGACTCTTATAGAAAAGAGCCTACATACGTCGAAATGACGTTGATAGGATATTCTTGGAATAAAAATAATCCGGTACATGGTTTCCGAGTTAATAATCTTAAGGTGTTTCCGTCGTCCATCGATGTCTCTCGAATATTCTATGCGATGTCATATCTCAAAAGCTGTAGATGTGAATTCCAAAATTTATACTTAGGCAAGAATACGGTCAGTGCGAGAGACACCATAAGTTCTATTAGACCTGTTCTTGAGAAGAATCTCAATGAATCTCAATTAAAGGCTATTGAATATGCCATGAATCATTCTCTCACTTTTATTCAGGGCCCTCCGGGTTCTGGAAAAACTTCTACTATCGAACAATTGATTTGGCAAATACTAGATTCGTTTCATTCTTCCCCCATTCTTTGTGTAGCGGCGGCTAATATTGCCATTGATAATATTGCTGAAAAATTTCTAGGTAATAAGCGAGGCATCTCTGTGCTAAGAGTTTTAGGGGAGAGTAAACAAAAGGAATATGGTGAAAATCATCCTATTGGAGGTATTTGTCTTCACAACATTATTTTTGGGAAGTTATCAGCAAATTTGAAGAATATATCTCGAAGATTGCTTGCCAGAGATCCGACAGTAACTACTAAAGAACGTGCAAAGTTAACTCGAGAGGAAAGAAGATTGAGTGACGCGATAGTTTCCACTGCAAAGATCATTTTTTCAACTAATATATCTGCTGGTGCTTCTTGGTCGCGCGTTCTTGGAAATGTACCTTTTGTCATCATGGATGAGTCCACCCAGTCCACAGAACCGTCGACGTTTGTTCCTTTAACAAAGCGTGGTTTGACCAAAGCAGTATTTGTTGGTGATGAGAAACAGTTGTCATGTTTGACAGATATTCCACAATTGAGAGTTTCTCTTTTTGAGAAGGCTTTGCTCAATGGATGCGGATTAGAGCCACAAATGATGAATATTCAGTATAGAATGCATCCTCAAATTAGTGAATTCCCGGAGAAACGATTCTACCAAGGTAAATTAAAGGACGGTATCACTGCGGAAGATCGTCAATGGCCTGGAATTAAATATCCACTTTATTTTCAGCGGTGCTCTGAGGGATCAGAGGAGGTTGTACGCATCAATGAAAGAGGTGGCAATCAAAGGTACACCTTTATCAACCGTCATGAATGTAACGAAGTCGTAAAAGTTTTGCACAAGTTGATCATTGATAAAAAAGTGAATCAACATGATATTGGAGTCGTGACCCCATACTCCGCCCAACGTCGGTTGATATCTCAAGAAATATTAGATGATCGTATTGTGAATCCGGAAGCACTTGGGATGGAAGAGGAGACTGACGTCACAGAACTGGGTTCCAACAAAGGAAACAAGAGGAGCAGCATCAATATCATCAATGGATTATATGTAGCTTCGATAGATGCATTTCAGGGACACGAGAAGAATTTTATGGTTTTCTGTTGTGTGAGAAATAACTCTAGAAAGAGTATCGGTTTCCTGGGGGACGGGAGAAGACTGAATGTTGCATTGACAAGAGCTCGCTACGGATTGATAGTTATCGGTAATGATTTGGTCCTGAAGCAAGGAAACGACTTGTGGAAATGTTATATTAATTATCTCGAGGAAAAAGGTTTGATCTTTACTGGTTTGGATTCTTTTTAATGAATGGTTGTTTTTTACCTCTAAGAAACTCCGATATTTATTTATTCAGCCGCACCGTCTCATCGAATTTTTTTTTTTTTTTTTTTTTTTTTCACGAAATGAAAAAGATTGGGACGGACATCGCTAAAATAGTTGACTAAGTAAAAGGAACTTAGATTAAGCTAAACTCGCTATTTAAACAGTTAATTGTATTGTATTCAATCACTTAAGGACAATTCATATTTGATCCGTGATGTCAATATTTCAATGCACTACATGTAATGAATTGCTAGACAAAGATGCCATGATGAAGCATTTGTCATCTACTAGGCATAAGACAGTGGTAGACACGCATAATGAAGAGGAGATATGCTGTGAAGATTGCCAAAATTCTAATGTCCATCAGTTACAGATTATTAGATTTGGAGGTGAAGATATGTCATTGCTATGTAGCCCGTGTTTGAACAAGGAGTATACGGATTCTGAAAGACCTAGTACTGCTTATTCGTTGTCTAACGGCTCTCTGTTAAGATTTTGGGAAAATTATTTGAAAGTGAGAGATTGTTGTTGTGAGGAGTGTGGTAACGAATCTCATTTAAACGTTAATCCCAAGAAACAAGTACTTTGTAATGGATGTCTGAAAAAGAAGCCGGAATCAGTGGCTAAGAATTTCATATCAGAGGACAGTGGCAGATTTCTGTATTTTTTTTTAGGTATCAAGGAGACTGGAAATGCTAAAAAGTTTAAGAAGAAAGGCGGTAGACGATTAGGTAGAGGTAAAAAGGGCAAAAGTGCTGGAAAACCTAAAAAGCCAAGAGAACAGAAACCTCTTACTGTACATCAACAATTGGCAAAGAAGGCTTACGAAAACAAAAAGTCCAATAATGCTATTGAGGGTGATAGCTCTTTGAGTTTAAAGTCATTCAAGGGACATAAGGCGGCTTCAGGACCTGATCAGACCAGGGAAACTGGAAATAGCAGCACTAAATCGCCTGCTAGAGGAAAAACTCATGAGAAACCCCAAGGAAAGTTACAGAGAACTAATCAAGGAAAGACGCAGGGAAAGGTGCAAGGAAAGACACAAGGAAAAACGCATGGTAAACCTTCAAGCAAATCAGATGGAAAATCACAAGGTAAACCACAAGGAAGACTGCAAGAAAAGAGCCAGGAAAGACCAAAAAAGCTATCTCCACAAAATAAAAAACCGTTGGCTAATGGGAAGGCTTCTGATGCAAAGGCACCGACTTCGAAGGCGAAGGGAGATGCGTCTAAGTCCAATGGTAAGTACAATGGATCCAAGCTAGGTACAACGGAAAATGATAAAATGAAACAACTGCAGTCGAGGGGTAAGCAGACTAGTGGTAAGGCAACTGGTGGTAAATTGAATGCAGGAAGACAAGCCAGTAGTACCCAAAGTGGCACCAAGTCAGCCAGCAGCAGACCGACGTCGGAATCTTCTTCTTCTTCAGAACCAGCCGCCATTGTTGAGTATGAAGAAGGTGAACCACTAAGAGAAATGTCCAAACATATCCCTAAGTTGACTTATTCAGATGCTGATGACTATTTCAATACTTATTCGTATGCACTTTATTTGGAGGAAAAATTGCAAAGTAAATTTCTGCAAAACTTTCAAATTACATGGCCCAATAACGACGAAGGGACAGTATTTGTGGTCAAAATGGACGTTGATAACAATCCCGAATTAGAAAAACTATTGCCAAAAAATGCACTTAAGCTAGGTCGTCCACCGTTTGTTAATCTACAACCACTGGTCTTAGCAACTCAAGATGAATCTAAAGTTTGGTATACATATGTTAAAGAATTTCAAATGAACCGCCGTAACATTTCCCTTTTATTAGAGTTATATCCATGGAATAAGATCAAATTGCCAATAAAACATTCCAATGATCAAGTTAAAATTTTGCCCTGTGGAGCTCAAACAAGCAGGATTTATTTTGCCATGACTCGTGCTAAGAATCCAAGATTCATCGATTTAATCATGGGTCAAAAACCAATCAAACAGTTGAGTTTCACTAACAGATTGAATTATTCAAAGGACAACTTTAACGAATCTCAAAAGAATGCAATTCAGCACGTCTTAAACAACAGCGTCACAGTTTTACAGGGTCCACCAGGTACCGGTAAAACGAGTACTATAGAAGAATTAATCATTCAAATGATTAGAAATTTTTCATCATGGCCCATTTTATGTGTTGCAGCATCCAATATCGCTATTGATAACATTGCAGAGAAATTTATCGACAACAAAGATGGTATTAGAATCCTCAGAATCGTTTCCGATTCTAAAGAGTCACAGTATAATATGGATCATCCATTAGGTAAAATTTGTCTCCACAACATTGTTAATGATCAATTACCTCCCCAACTGAAAGAAGTCCAAACCAAACTGCGCACAGGAAAAGCTCACGAGGTTTCCAAAAATCAGTATAGTAACCTGTCCACGGCTCAAAATCAAATTGCAGATCGTTACATAATGCAGGCTCAAATTTTATTCACAACGACTATCACGGCTGGTGGTCGTCGTCTAAAGGCAATTAAAGAACTACCAGTCGTAATTATGGATGAATCGACACAATCCTCAGAAGCAGCAACTCTAGTCCCATTGTCATTACCAGGAATTCGTAAATTTGTTTTCGTGGGTGATGAAAAACAGTTATCCAGTTTCAGCCAAATTCCACAGCTGGAAATGTCGTTATTTGAAAGAGTATTACTCAATGGTTGTTATAAAAACCCTCACATGTTAGACACCCAGTACAGAATGCATCCAGCTATTAGTGAATTCCCACGTCAAAGATTTTACGGCGGCTTATTGAAGGATGGTGTCACTGGCGAACAAAAACACTGGGAATCAATTAAATACCCACTCTTTTTTCTCAGATGTGATTCAGGTGACGAAAATAGAGTATCGAGCTTCCAAAATGGACTACGTGGATACACTTATACAAACAATTACGAATGCCAATTGTTACTACAATTGGTCTACAAGTTAATTCTGGACAAAAACGTTTCCAGAGACCAAATCGGTATCGTTACACCATATTCAGCTCAGAGAGATGCAATCTCTGAATTACTAGTTCATGATCGTGTCGTTAATCCGCAGGGTTTGGCCATGGAACAGGAAATCGATGAAATGCATCCATTCGATGCAACTGCTGGTAACAAGAAAAACAGTATTAACATTGTTAACGGAATTTATGTCGCAACTGTAGATTCATTCCAAGGTCACGAAAAGAATTTTATACTTTTCTCAACTGTCAGAAGCAACCCATCAGGTAAAATTGGCTTCGTTAGTGATGCGAGAAGAATGAATGTTGCACTTACAAGAGCTAAAAACGGTTTGGTTTTAGTAGGTAACGATACCACTCTACGTCGCGGTAGTGATCTATGGAAGGACTATATTGACCATCTGAACTCTCGAAACTTGATCTTTACAGACCTAGGCGGCTATTGAACAGAGAAGTATCATGTATTGCGACTGTATTCTACAGTTTCTGTTACCCTACTTTCTTTTTTTCTACGGAATTCCATAAAGTTCTAAGCTTCCCTTTTTTTTCTTTTTTTCTATTATATCATGTTTGTTTTTTATTTTTGTTTCTTTTTTCTTTTTCTTTTTCTTCTACCACCCTTTCCCCTCCTTTCCCCCAAAGTAAAAAAGAAGACCGCCACCCAATCAATCCAAAGAAGTAGGGTTGCACTCCCAACAGTCTCTTTTGATCTTTTACAAACCACTTCTCCGTAACATTTAAAGTCACAACAATTCGATTGAATCTGTTGGTACTTGAATTGGTTTGGATAAAGGTCAAGGAAAGAATAATAAGGATAATAATTAAAGAGTATGTTGTGAATTGATTTGTTGTCTTCTTTTTTCATATTTTCTCTGTGGTTTACTCTACCGCTAGTGGTTTAGCGTTTGTTTTGTTTTTTTGTTTTTTTTCGTTTTTTGTTTTTTGTTTTTTGTTTTTTCCTCGAATTATGGTTTTCTATGTCTTCTCCCCTTCAATTGATGTCAAGATGTTGTTCTTTCTACCTACTTTTCCTTTCGCAAGAGTCGGAGGAGAGGGCGGTTCACATCTTGTACATTTTCTCAGAGGTAATGGTACTGGTTAAGAAATGGATAGGTTGGCTTTAATGATAGTTATTACTGAAGAGCCGTATGATACAATTGAATAATCAGGCCATTTGTTTTAGCCCATTCCATTTTCTCTGCCTTGTTTACATCTGCGTACGTGTGTGTGCTTTGCCTCATTGAGGATTCGATCCCGGAAAGCCCAGTTCAGTTTTTACACCTCAGGAAAGGGGTTTGGGTGTTGCGAATTATGCGGGATTCCACTTTTGTGAGCTTCCTGTTCCTTTGTCCTTCTAGTTGTCTGGACGTTCCACTGTTTCAGCTTCCACTGTTCTTGCAGCGTAGCGGGATTCCACTTTCTCGTCGTTTTACGTGTTTTGTGGTGGGGTAACAGATCGAGGGAAGAAAGGGGTAAGCGGATCGGGAGCCGAAAAAGAAATGAGGACTATGTCCCAGTCGAACCGGGAGAAGGCAAGAAAGAGCGAGGTTGTGGGAATCTGGAAAGAGCACTCGTTAGTCGTTTTTGGTGATTATACCTCCCATGAAGATTGTGTACGATGGATGGTATTGGTCTCTATGCTGTGCTGTGTACCCTGCTGCACTGTATACTTCTTTACTGCTGCGGTGGAGAAGCGTATAAAATGCAGGACGAGTCTCGATAGCCTATTATTACTCATAATTTTATCTTTGGGAAAGTAAATCATTCTTGTCTTTTTGTTGTCATTGTACGTGAGTGGCAGAGCCAGGGAGGGTTCACCAAAAAAAAAAAAACGAGAAAAATCCGGACGGAAAAAAAATTATATCCAATCGATTTATAAGGGGAGGCAGAATCTTTTTTTTTTGTCAAAGCAGTATCCGTTTTAAAGTAGAGGCTGTTAGCCACAAACAACTGGGTTGTGTCGGACTATAACGGTAGAGGTTAAAGAGAAAAGGAGGAAAGGAGGAATTGAATTTCTTTCAATTGAATTATTATACTAACAGGATTTTTTTTGTTTTACAGTAGGAAAAGATGTCTCTAAGTCGTGAGGATTCCGTTTATTTGGCTAAATTGGCCGAACAAGCTGAACGTTATGAAGAAATGGTGGAGAACATGAAGGCAGTAGCTTCATCAGGTCAGGAACTTTCTGTTGAAGAAAGAAATTTACTGTCTGTAGCCTATAAGAACGTCATTGGTGCTCGTCGTGCATCATGGAGAATTGTTTCTTCTATAGAGCAAAAGGAAGAGTCAAAGGAGAAGAGTGAACATCAAGTCAAATTGATTAGAACCTACCGTTCAAAGATTGAATCTGAGTTAACTAAAATCTCTGATGACATCTTATCAGTGCTAGATTCTCATTTGATTCCATCTGCTACAACTGGTGAATCGAAGGTGTTTTACTATAAGATGAAGGGTGATTACCACCGTTACTTGGCTGAATTTTCCTCTGGTGAGGTTAGAGAAAAGGCAACTTTAGCTTCATTGGAGGCTTACAAGACTGCATCTGAAATTGCAACCACTGAATTACCACCAACCCATCCAATCCGTCTGGGTTTAGCACTAAACTTTTCTGTTTTCTATTACGAAATCCAAAATTCTCCAGATAAGGCTTGTCATTTGGCTAAGCAAGCATTTGATGATGCAATTGCAGAATTAGATACATTGTCTGAAGAATCTTACAAGGATAGTACATTGATTATGCAACTATTAAGGGACAACTTGACTTTGTGGACTTCCGATATGTCTGAAGCAGGTCAAGAAGAACAACAGTCACAACAACCTTCTGCTGGCGCCGCTGCAGGTGCACCAGCTCCAGCTGAAGGTCAAGCTCCTAAATAGATTCTGAAAGAACAACATTATTATTGAGGGGCCTGAGTTTCTCTTATATTTTTTTTTTGTCTTCTTTGTCTTATCATTATTATTGTCTAAGGAAAAAAAAAAAAATTACCCAATTGTTAACGACAGATTGAATCGACCACGTCCAAACATTGTGATTGTCTTATTTTCATTAGAGTTGATCGATACAGATAGGTAAAGAAGTTGATGTCTAAAATTGAAAAAAGGTGTGGGCAAATGAAATTGAAGTATTATCATTATTATTTTTATCAAATATATAAATAAGTATCAATTATTGAATATACATCCAAATATCGAATAATTCTGCAATTGTCATCATTACTTTTGCATATCTGTGTTTATACTTATTTTTTTTTTTTTTTTTTTTTTTTTTTTTTTTTTTTTTTTTATTGATAGAAGATATAGAGCCTTATGTCGATCTTTCGGAAAGAAAAATATCTGTTAAGTTTCTTAACACAACCAACTGCTAAAATACTAGAAATCGAAAACTGAAGTGATCAATTGAACGATTGAGTTGGATCGAGAGATATACATATAATTGAAATTGTTAACTGATGTCTGAATCCGTACCACCCGTTTTTTTCAAAGTTGCAAATTTGACAGTTGGTTCATTAACTTTACTATCGTCATTATCACAATTGAGTTATTTGATTAGTGAATTCAACGCGTTTCTACTTTCACTGTATGCAATTCCATTATCAGTTTTAATCATCTTATTAGAATTCCAGGTGCCACCAGTTCTTTACAGATACTGCTCATTTTATTTCAGTTTTATTGGTCGTGGGTTTTTATACATTTTACTGAGCTTTTTGATTAATTTTGGTGGTGTCTTTAAAGTTTTGATAACTGTGTTTACTTTCTTCCTAGGCTTGATCTATGTGGCATTTGAATTTCTACCACAAATTGAAGAACCAGCCAATTTCAGAGCTGAAGGTGCTCCATTATCTGTAAATGATGATGATGATGAGGTTATCTAATTTACATACAACTTTAAGGAAAAGAAAAAAAAAATAGAAACTAAGGATACAGAACTAGTAATGGTTAAAATTAGTTTTCACGCATTGGTTGAGTTTCTCTGATTAAAATACCGAAACGACGATCCTTAGTTAGTTGGGCTAACTGGAAGATCGATTGTACAACTGGGTCTTGGGAATTTAATTCGAATTTACTGTGGATCCAACTCGATCCACATGTCTTTGAACCACCCGTAATTCTTAATAATTCTGGTTTACTACCATTACTTGAAATATCGCTACCACAAAGTAAAACTGTACTGCTTTCACGACTAATTGGCAATGATTTAGATTCTGATGATGAATTAACGATACTTTTCAATTTTAGTGCCGAAACTCCTAATTTGGGTAATGGTACCTCATGGCCTGGCAACGATAATGGTGCTGTTGCGTCAAAACTTAGTGTACCATTTTGATTGGTGGATTGTAAAACATGCTCCCATGGTACCCATTTGGTTAAACGAATTGGCATATCGATACAAAGGTAGTTGTTCGTGATTTCACTCATACCAAGTCTGTAATTCTTTAGATCTTGCTTCAAAGAGCTCCATTGTTCTGGAGATCCATTTACATCGAGTGGAAAGATTTGTGAGAGGTGTGACAACTTGAAAGGATAAACACCTTGTCTATCAATTTTAGTTAATAATTGTCTTGCAGTCTTTAATTTCAGATGATATGCGTGCGCATAATCTCTAACATGAGCACCTGAACGAGCAACCAGTTCGTTTTTGTGAGCTTTACCCGTGTATGAATCCACATCTTGCAATGTAACTAGACCCTTTTTCTCCAACCCCTCCAATGGACACATTCTAATATCAACTAAATAAACTTCACCAGCCTTGACCGCAAATTCATCGCTTGGAATGGCGCTTTCGCTGGTAACATCATTCTTAGCCCTCAGGGCAATTTCTTGGCCATCTGAAACACCTGCAGTGGATAGAATTTGGGCCTCCTGATGGGATTCAGTCCAAACAACACCTTTGAATTCACGCTCTGCCACGATACCTTCACTTTGGCCTGAAAGAAATCTCCTAACACGACGTACACGGGATCCTGGTACCACACAACAATTATAGCTACGTGCGATCGTATCGACAATCAGCCTGATTGTTTTACCTTGGACGGAACGGGTGCCATCATGTAGGGCAGCTGGAATCTTTTCCGGCGTTAAGGCACATCCTAGTAGTGCAACAACACTTTCCATGGCAATGTGGGCAGCAGCTGCAGCATCTGCCTTACCACCCAAAAGTGGACCCTGAGGCTGTGGACCTGGTGGATAAATTACCACAGTGTGAGATACTTGACTTGTGTAACCATCGATGTGAACACCCAATGTAATCTTTACCAAATCACCAGGTCTCAAAACACCTGTAACAGTAGATTCTAATGGACTGTCTTTGTTTTTATTGTATAAATTTTCCACATCATCCATCTCAGGACACCAGCCTTGGGCTACTGAATCAACATCTATCGTTGTAGGGAATGCGATTCCTCTTTCGTTAACTTTATTTTTGTAAAATTGTTCCAATCTAGCTGTCATAAACGAATCACCAAGAATACAAAGCTCAGGGATGGTCAGCTGTGGGTCCTGACCATAATGATAACTTTGGTTTATCAAATTACTAACATATTTCAATGCAGTTTGTGTGACTTGACCAGCGGTTCTGTATTTGTCTAATACAGATTCTTGAAGAACGTTCTTATCTTTGAGTAAAAGCTCAGTATCTGCCGGGGATATCGCAAGGGACATTTCTAAAGAATCTTATTAGATGAAACAGATAATCAGATCGGTATAAATCTGTTCTAAAGACTCTCAGAGTATATTCCATGTATTCTTTGAAATCAATTGAAAAGTTTTGATGGGCATCTCATCGCATCTCGAAGAGCTTTTTTCAGGTCACGAGATACGGCACCACGTTGATATGGTCATGTGATCAAAAGGATTCCTTCAATCAATTGCTAACTGAGTTTATATACTCTGCAATTGCTTTTCTTGAGGGTTCTTTAGGTTCTGTTCATTGTCGAAAAGTCAGTGTACTTATGGTACATTTTGATCTTGCAAGTTTTTATCCGCCTCTTTCCCAATAGCATCACACAGAAGTGCAGATTCTAAATGTTTTCAAGTGTTTCATAAGGCGGTGGTACGTTTGAGAGCTGATATTTCTCGGGCACATAAAGCACTGAAAGTATTTGGGTAGTGCTGCATTTTACTTTAGGCATACAATTGCGAAACCTCTTCGGTGAAGAGGTCGGAAAGATAGGAAATTACAACAAAACGTAGAAAACTTTAAAAGGCTAAAACTAGCACAAGTATAAAAATAGGCTGGAAAATGAAATACAATTGAAGATATTGCATCGCCAAGTTGCTCTAAGTCTCTTAAAATGCTTCCAAAAACTCCGACACATAATCGTGCGGCTGTAGCATCGTCCGTAAATCCTATTGTTTAAACGATAATAACAATTAAAAAGTCCGAACATACAAAACTAAACTAGACTAAACTGGAATAAACTAACATGAACTGCTTCTTCGTATACCTCTACTATTGATCTCTGGGGACTCGAGGGGTCCTTGGCGGATCACGGGGCGCACGGGCTTCACGAGGCTCCCTTGGCGTCCGTGAGTCTTTTCCTCCTGTTGGTGGAATTGTTCCTGGTGAAATATAGCCTTGACGAGGTGTCCTTGGGACCCTAGAGTCCCTCGGATCCCTAGGCTCTCTTGAGGTTCTTGGTGCTCTTGGTGTACGTGGGGTTCTGTAAGACATAGCTGGTCCTTATTGATTATTGCATGGATTTGTCATTTCACAATGGAGAAATGGCATTTATCGTATTCATTATATATGATATGTTTCAAGATAAGATTGGTATCCCTAACTAATTTTTATTGAAACTGATCCATTGATGGTTTCTTCAAAGTCTCCATGACGCAATATGGCCAGAGCAAGCCAACTGAAACCAGATAACCATCGTTCAACAAAAATCTCGAAAGGTTCGAGAACCAGCTTCAGATGGACTCAATAACATGCTCACGATAGTCGATCCACAGTTGGTTCAACAGTCGAAATCTAAACGATCAATCGATCAAGATGCAAACGTCCAAACATTGACGTGGCCTTTAACGTGGTTAGCAATATGATATACTGATCGCGTCGCGTGCTAGTATAGAAGTGCTACAGTGACTTCAACGAACTACCCATACTTACTACCACTTCTGTTACTCTAAAGCTAGTGGTAAGTTGCAAAAGAAGTGGTTATCTCTGGTGAAAGATGTCTGCAATTAATTCTACTGAAGGTGGTAATGTACAAAAACTTTCAGAATCACAAGAAAGGGTACTGAAACAAGTTTGGACTTATTTACTGCAGTTTTGGGGAATCCCAGTTAATGGAGGCAATGCATTTGATAAGAGTACTGGGAATGGTGAAGCTCAAGCCTTATCAGAAAAGAAAAGGGGCAAGTCGTTTTTGAGCAGATTTACTTCCTCCAATAATAACGACCATGAGTCTGATAGTGACTCAGAAGGGGCTCACTCGTATAAACCTGGTATGATGCGTGAACGTCTAAAAGATATAGAGCCAGAAGACACTAAAGATGAATTTTGGAGAATGTTGAGATTAGACTATCCTGATAACCTCTTACTACGATTTATCAGAGCTAGAAAATGGGATACGAACAAGGCTGTGACCATGATTGCACATTCGATGTACTGGAGAGTCAAAGAATGTCAAGTGGATCAAATTCTGGATGGTGGTGAAAGGGCAGCCTTTGATAATAATGAGGAGGGATATATTAGGAATTTGAGGTCACAAAAGACTGTAATTCCCTGTCGAGATAAAGATGGCAGACCTGTTGTGTGGGTTAGAGCTCGTTTACACAATCCAAAGGAACAGTCAGAGGATGAGATTAAAAAATATGCGATCTTAATAATTGAAATTGCAAGGTTGTTTTTAACAAAAACGGCTGATACGGCTACAATTTTTTTCGATTTGACCGGATTCTCCCTCTCTAACATGGATTATGCCCCAGTTAAGTTTTTAATCACTTGCTTTGAAGCTCATTATCCAGAATGTTTGGGTCACCTTTTCATTCACAGAGCTCCATGGTTATTTCAACCCATTTGGAATATTGTTAAAAATTGGATGGATCCTGTTGTGGCATCGAAAGTAATCTTTACCAAATCTAACAAAGATTTGACCGAATATTTTGATGAGGATCAACTTCCAAAATATTTGGATGGTAACAATGACTTCGATTTTGAACATTATGAAGAACCTAGTCCTTCTAGCGATGTTAGATTACAAGATAAGGGAACCCGTGATGAAATTATGGAAGAAAGACATCAATTGATCGAGAAATTCATCCAGACAACGGTTAGGTGGATTGAAACTGATTCTAAAGAGGAATCACGCAAATATTTGAAGGAAAAGATTAACATTAGTGCTCAAATTTCGAAGAACTACTCCGAGTTGGACCCTTATGTTAGATCAAGGTCACAATACGACACCAAAGGACTTTTAAAATTGTGAAATCGTAATTTCCTTAACCCGTTAACCTGTTATACATCGGTTTACTTATATATATATATATATATGGGTTCATATATGGATTCATATATATGGATTTCTAAATGGATTTATACATGTATTTGAACTGCATGTTTACTCGCCTTCAATCAACCTAACCTTCTAAACAAAAAAAAAAAAAAAAAAAAAAGCACCAACGCTTTCAATGGAACTTGATAAATCTCTAAGATCAATTGTCAATGCCGATTCTGAAACCCCAGAGCTACTGCTAAAATCATGGCTTGATCGATTGTACTATGAAGCGCCTCGACAAGGTTTATCCTCTTTACAGCTCACATCATTAGTTAGATTCATCTGTGAGTCACAAGTCCTTTCAATATCAACCAAATTCTACATCGTAGAAAACTGTTTAATCCCAAATGATTACCTTAATTTCCAAGTGGTAGAAGAAGTAGTTAAGCATCTAGGCACTGCTAATGTTCTTTCAGCGTATAAATTGCAGCTTCCAAGAAACCTTCAAACAGCTCTCTGCAAGTGGTTGGTACATGTGTTTTTTATGATATTACCTATGGACAAATCATTTAAATATAGTTCTATTTGGATGTACCTATGGCAATACAATTTTTTGCAGAAATGGTTGACTTACATTATTGTTTGGACCACCCCATCTGTTAGAGATGTACGACCTTGGAAGGTTAACCTTTTAGAACGTATAGCTGGTAAACCAGGTTATACGGATAGCCAAGCCTGTGCAACTTTGATTTTAAAAAGGTTTGATTCGTTGGTGGGTCCATCTAAATCCATAACATCGGCTATATCAAGAATAAATTGTAATGCAAGAAAGCTGAGGACATTACAAGAGCTTAAATTGGACGGTATATTTTTGGGTAAACTAAAAAGGGCTCTTACGAATAATTTAAATTTCACTGACGAAATGGTAGATGAATTGATATTTTCGCAATTAAATCAATTGAATTTTGAACCACAATCCAACATCATTTCCAAGTATAATGCCAAAGTCCCGAAGGGCAAAGTTTCCATACTCGAAGTAAGATCCCTTAATCAACTGGCTTGGGACTGGGGCATTCTAGTAGCCTCAAAGGATGTTGAACAACTGGTAAACAATCGTTTTTCTTGGTACTTTTTGTTTCAACTAGCCAAAAATGATCCAGTTTGGAAATTACTCGAAGATTGGATAATCATCCAATTAATGAAAGTTTTCAAGAACCAAACAAAAGATTTTCATATAGCTAAAAAGATCATAAGGCTTTGTCAGATTCAACCGAGTTTTGCTACCAAAATATTTGATGAGTTCCTAGCCTACGATTATTTATGTCAAAACCTCATTTTATTTCTTTACCTCCATAGGAATCTGATGCCATTGGTCATTTCTGAACCTACTGAACTGAAGCGTTTTCATAAAACTGTTTTGCAACTTTTAACATTTTGCCATCTCGACAAAAGTTCGAGAATTCATGAAAATACGGTACCCCAATTATGCAGCAATGTACTTCTAGTAATCTCTAGTTGGTTTGATGAAGATATCGAGAGATTAATTCCCCTCGGACTAAAGTTTGTGCATGATTTCAGAATATTGCTCACTGCTAACTTAGATTACAGTATTGAAAATCGTTCCATTACTATTGCCCTCATATTAACACTAAAAATTCTGCCTAACAATGGGAACCAAGAGGATTCTCGACTGAAAAGAATTATGTTTCCTATCAGTTTATTTAATAAACTGCTAATCTACGATGATCCATTGTTGTTGGATGCCTGTTGTGAATATTTGATAACAACGAAGAAATTTCTCACTAATAAGGATGGTTCAAGCAAATATATACAGGCGCAAAATCTTCATATCATGGACCTTACAAATTATCTATGGAGGAACAAAGTCCTAACTTCTAAGAAATTTTTTGATGTGCCCAGTGAATTTGTGAATGGTATTTTGAACAACCTATATTTACCTCATGTCAAAGACAGGACAAAGTTCCCATTTTCTGTCGCCGGCATACCTGCATTATCCTTTGTCTTTAGTGTCAAATTGGCTGAATTAGAAAAGGATTCCCATTCTAAGACTCATTTCCTGCATTTGATTAACGAAGAAGGTTTTAGAAAATTTACTAAAGAAGTTGAAAACACTAGAGAACAATGGATTCCTAGTATACGAAACACAGATGATCTAAAGATTGCAATCTTGAAGTATATTTCCAACAGTGGGCCATTCCAACATATCCCACTTTTTTTATTCACGTTTTTGAAAAGTCTCTCTCATTATCTCAACGATTGATTGTGACTGTATTATTTACACGAATGACTACTGATGATTATTTATGTACAAGTTTTCACTGGGACATGATAAAACTAATAATATTTTTCTTTAAGATTATTTTCTTGATTTCTTTGTTTGACAAGTGTTTCTCACCTTGGGGAAGAGTAAGTAATTCTGCAATAACCTTATCATTTCCAAGATCAAGAAAGTCCTTCCTGGTATTGTAGATGAATTTCATCTTACCATTAACGATAATTTGGAAATTCATGGTATCCGATTCAATCTGTTTTTCAGCCTCCGGCCAAGAGTACGATTTCCAATCCCAGCTATGACGCTTATTTATTATTTCTCTGGCTTCCTCTGATATCGATGGTACTACAGGATAAATGACGTTGATTAGCTTTTTCAAATTATGAATTGCAAGCTCATCTCTAATTAACTGTTTTTTGATTGCAGTCTCTAAAGCATTGGTAAACTTCATATAATCAGAAACCACTGTGTTCAGTGACAAATTCTTCCCGAATGAGTCCGTTAGACTTTGCAATAGCTTTTGGATTTCATTATGAAACTTTACTTCGGTTTCATTCAAATTGGAAGGCGGTCCCATATTTTGATCATATTTTTCCCTTCCAGCCAATGTCGTACAAATGTTAAGAATCTTTTGAATCCAACGTTCAACCCCTACGATCTTAGTTTCGTCCCAATTTAATATATCTCCGATAGGGGCTTGGAAGAGAATATGAGCCCTCGTTGCATCAGGCCCATATCTGCTTATACAGTCATTCGGATCAACACCGTTGTATTTGGATTTAGACATTTTTTCGTATGATACCTGTGGTTCTTCACCAGTAGCTTTAATAATAATATTCTTTTCAGGGCCAACTTCCAATTCTTCTTGTTTCAAAAAACTGCCATTATTTGGGTTAACATAGGTCTTCCCTTGGACCATTCCCTGAGTCACCAATTTACCAAAAGGTTCACACTTATGACTAGATCCGTCCCACATCCCAATGGATCCTAAGAATTTGGCAATAAATCTTGAGTAAAGCAGATGCAAGATTGCATGTTCCACACCGCCGATATATAAATCTACCGGTAGGTTTCTCGAAGCAGTTTCAGAGCTGAAGGGCAATTGGCTGTTTTTGGGGTCAAGATATCTGAAATAATACCAAGAGCTATCCATGAATGTATCCATGGTGTCTGTCTCCCTTTTTGCAGATCCTCCACAGGAGGGACAATTCACATCAACAAATCCAGGTATTTGTGAAAGAGGATTGCCTTTCGTTTTCAAACCGGCCACAGTAGGTAATAATACAGGAAGGTCTTCTTCAGGAACAGGAACGATACCGCAGTGGTTACAATGTACGATAGGAATTGGTGCACCCCAATATCTCTGTCTACTAATCAACCAATCTCTTAATCTGTATTGGATTTTATGACCACCCAAATTTTCGCTGCGTAATCTCTCTGTAATTCTAAATCTTGCATCCTTGGTTGACATCCCCTTATATTCGCCTGTTGATTCACTCATCAAGCCTTCTTTAGCAGTAAAAGGCAATTCTAATTGACCATCAATATTGCCGATAGGTTTGATGCATGGAATCACGGGAGTACCGGGTCGATTTTGAGACCAAAATGCACAATCTCTTTCATCGTGTGCAGGACAACCCATAACAGCACTATGACCATAACCGCCTAGGACGTAGGGTGCCACATACACTGGAATATTAGATGCATTGAGTGGGTTTTTTGCCATTACTTGCTCGAGCAAATACCCTTCCTTAGAATCCTCTGGTAATTTCTCAGCTTTTTTGACAAAGGATTGCAAAAAGCTGTTCTCAGAAGCATACTTCTTAACCAATGGGTGATCTATTGCCAATGCCAGAAATTGAACCCCAAACAGAGTTTCGCTTCTGGTGGTGAATACTACAAGTTCCCGCAAATCCTTATCATTAATCTTAAAAACCACTTCTGATCCATGAGATTCACCTATCCAATTTCTTTGCATTGATTTAACCTTAGCTGGCCAATCCTTCAAGTGTTTAAGATCATGATTCAATTCAGATGCAAACTTAGTTATACCCAAAAACCACTGGCTCAACAGCTTTTTCTCCACAACAGCACCAGATCTCCAAGAGCATCCATTACTGTCTACTTGTTCATTCGCTAAAACAGTTTTATCCACTGGATCCCAATTGATTTCAGCTTCTTTACGATACGCTAATCCATGTTCGAATAGTTTCAGGAAAATCATCTGCGTAAATTTGTAATATTCAGGATCACAAGTAGCCAACTCTCTATCCCAATCCAAATTCGCCAACATATTACTCATTTGTGCCCTCATCTTCCCAATATTTTCCTTTGTCCAAGCAGAGGGATCAATGCCTCTATCAATAGCAGCATTTTCAGCGGGAAGTCCAAATGCATCCCAACCCATGGGATGTATAACTTTGTATCCATTCTGCTTGTAAAACCTATTCAACGAATCGCTGATCACATATACTCGAAGATGGCCCATGTGTAGAGCACCTGAAGGGTAGGGAAACATCGATAGAATGTAAATGTTTTTGGTTAATTCATTATTACCATCATTTTCACCATTTTCTGAGATTATTCCCTGAGTAGTCTTCGATTTCCATTTCTGCCCCAATTGTGTCAAATTAATGGCAGCTACACGGCAAGGGCTCGAACTAGCATAATATCGACTCGCTGATGCGATTGAAAATGACTTCATAGCAGCTAGAGCAAATCTTTTAGGCCCTCTTCCCCTTCAAAATTCTCGAATTATTCATACGAGTTCCTATGATAACTTTTCAAGAGGGCATCGCGATATTAAAGTTGTTATCATCACACACACATACATACAACATATACGACATAAGTATCAAGAAAAAGAAGTGATATCAAGTGGATTTGACACTACAAAAGATCTGCATCTAAATTCTGGACCAATTATTTGCCTGATTTTCTTTTCCGTGGTGGAGAATGACTTCTGCAGTATCCACAACAAATAAGAGAACCTTTGATAGCCTCCATAATGACAGTAATAGCAGCGACGTCCTTCCACTTTCCCATAATAATGATAGCCCGGCTAGCCGATCTAAAAGAAGGCATTACATGGTTGCACCTATGACTCAGTTTCCAGATACCGCGGACACTACCCAGCAGGATTCTCAAGGGAATGTGGTTGAACTTTCACCTGCTGGGTATATCAAGAAAGTAGTTCTTTGGAATTTCATGTGCCACGAGCACTTTGAGTTAGAGTTAGGATCTCGATTGAACTTCATCGTAGGTAACAACGGTAGTGGTAAAAGTGCTATTTTAACTGCTATAACGGTTGGTTTAGGCGCAAGAGCTTTGGACACCAATAGAGGAAATTCTTTAAAAGATCTTATACGAGAAGGTTGTCACTCTACAAAAATACGACTACATCTGGACAATTCGAATCATGGCTCATACAATAAAGGAACTTTTGGGAATGAGATTATTATAGAGAGAACCATCAAGGATGATGGTACCTCCAATTTTAGTTTGAAATCAGAAATGTGTAAAGAGGTCAGTGGTAAGAAAAAAGATATACAAGCTGTAGTTGATTTTTTTTCGGTTCCCATCAGCAATCCAATGTGTTTTCTTTCACAAGATGCGGCTAGATCTTTTTTAACCGCTAGTACATCTCATGAAAAGTATAACCATTTTATGAAAGGTACTTTACTACAAGACATCAATAATCATTTGGAACAAGCAAGGTCCATTAGTAAAGCTGCACAAGAAAATATGGCACTTCATTTGGATAACCTAAACAATTTGAAGGAAGAATACGAAGATTCCAAGAAATTGATTAGGGAATTAAGCGAAACTACTGATTTAAACCAGAGAAAAAGACTTTTACAAGGGAAATCTCTTTGGTTAGATGTAGAACAAAATGAACAGGTTTGCCAAAGGCTTAAAGATGAAGTATCGGTTTATGAAGCCAAAATCGAAAATACTAGGACCAAGATGAGAACTAAACAGGAGAAAGTTGATAGGATCTCAGTAGATAAAACAGCGATAGAAAAAGAAATAGAAGATAAAATTCTATTCGTTGCTGAAAAAGACAGTGAGCATCAAGAGGCAAGAGATGTTTTAAGGAATTTTAGGTCTAGATATGATACTGAAAAGCAAAACCAGAAAGAGGCAGAATCGAGTATCGATCAGTGTGAACAAAAGATACGAGTTTTAGACCAGCAAATAGCTCGGCTGGAAGAAGAAATGAGAAGCGAAATGGGGGGTGACAAAGAACAAATGAGACAAGAAATTATTACGATGGAAAATCGCAATGAACAATTAAAACAGGTCATCAATTCATTATTTTTAACTCTACAGGATTTACAAAATGATGAAAGAAGAGTGGTCCAAGAGCGAGACGTTGAGATTCAAAACTTCAAGGATGATGTTAGCAGGAAACGGAATGAGTTAAGAGAAATGTCGGAGGGAAGTAGAAATTTCCTAAATAACTTTGATGATAAAATGGTAAATTTATTGCAAGTTATAAGTAAAAGGGCACAAGAGTTTGAATCGCCTCCTGTGGGACCAATTGGCAATTTAATTAAAGTAAAGAAGGGATATGAAAAATGGGCTCGCCCAATACAAAGAGTTATAAACTCGACGCTAAGCTCATTTGTTGTTGGAAGTCACCGAGATAACCGCTTATTTCGTGAAATTGTCAGGGCTTGTCGCATAAGAGCGAATCTTCCCGTTATAACATATAAATTAACAAGCTTTGATTATTCTAATGGTAAGGCAGATTGTGGATATCCAACTATTGCTGATGCATTGGAATTTACAAATAGTGAAATTGAATGCTTAGTGGTCGATCAGAATAGAATTGAAAAGATTGTACTAGTGGAGGATAGAGATGAAGCAAGAAGACTTTTAAGACAGCAACCACGCAATGTGGGAATGACACTCGCATTAAGAGATCATAGAAGTGGCTATCAAATATCCGGGGGTTACAGACTGGATACCGTTACCTACCAAGATATTATTAGAATGAGAGTTGGATCTTCTTCCGAGGATGGTATGAGTTATGTTAAGGATTTGATAGAACAAGAAATTCGCGATATGCAAATAATAAAAGACAACTATAATGATAAGTTGCATAGTATACGCTCGGAGATTCATACGGTCGATAGAGAGCATAGGAAGTACAAGAACCAGATGAAGGATAACAATGCTAAAATAACCGAACTAAAGATTAATGTTGGAAAGGAAGTAGATACTGGTATCTTAACTTCCAAAGCAAATGAGAAGAAAACTCAGGAACAAGCTATTACGGGGTACAAAGCTGCACTTGAAGGCCTTGGAATAAAAATTCAACAACTGACGCAGGAATCTGGTCCAATTCATGAAAGATCTGTTGCAACTAAAACGGCTTTATTGACAGCGCAATCTGAATTAAACGAACTAAAAGAAGATATTAACAATCGTCATTCAAGGGTCGACAGATTACATGATGATATTAAGCATTATGAAGGTAAGATCATTTCTTACCATGAGGTTATTGTGAAAACAAAAGAGAATATCAAAACATTGGAATCAGGGATTAGAAACCAGAGAAGAGGAGCAGAACAGTTCTGTTCTGAGGAACAATTGAGGAATGCTGATATTCCTGATGACCAGAAGAAAATTAGAGATGAGTTGAATAAAATTACCAGATCAATGAAAAAAGCAGAACGAAGAATGGGTCTCCCTCAAGAAAAAGTATTGGAAATTTATGAGAAAAGTAGAGATAAATATAAGGAGGGACAAGAAAAATTCATTCAAATGGATAGAGCATTAGAGCAGCTATACAGTTCTATTCAGATTCGGTTACAAAATCTGCAAGCGGCACAAAGGACTACATGTCTTGATGCTGATTTGGATTTCAGGGCTTCCTTAAAGGTAAGGAATTTTAATGGTAACCTTTCATTCATTACTCATTCAAAGCGCTTAGAAATATTTATATTGACTCCCAATGACGAAAAGGCTAGAAATGTGGATACACTTTCGGGTGGTGAAAAATCCTTTTCTCAGATGGCGTTGCTGCTAGCTACTTGGAAACCTATGCGTTCAAGAATTATTGCCTTGGATGAATTTGATGTCTTTATGGATCAAGTAAACAGACAAATCGGCACCAAGTTAATTTTGAATAAACTAAAGGATGTTGCAAGGACACAAACAATAATTATCACGCCACAGGATATTGGAAAAATAGCCGATATCAACAGTGATGGCGTCAATGTACATAGAATGAAAGACCCCCAGAGACAGAACAATTCAAGTTATTATGAAAATTCCTGAGAAGTCGTTGATTACTATAAACATGATAATATAATGCCAATATTGATATAAATAAAAAATTTTTAACTTCTGTAATCTTTTCTAAACTTTTATTCCTTTTTTTTTTTTTTTGTTTTTGTTTTTCTTTTCCTATGTTCGAACATTGTCTTTAATCATTCACTTCCATCATCACTATCACCAGCACCTTCATCCTCATCTTCATCCGAGCTTAACTCAACTCCCAAGTCTTTCAATTTAGCTCTATACTTGGCATTCTTTTCATCTAAGTCCGACACTAATAACATAAGGTCATCGAGTTCGGAATTACTCTCACTTGCCTCGTTCGTTTCCTTCATCTCTTTCCTATTTTCTTTCTTTGGTTCTAGAGCTTCCTTTTTCATTTTATCTAATTCAGATTTCAATTGTTCTGATTCTCCGCTTAGGCTCTTTTCCTTTGTCTCGAATTCTTTGATTTTTTCCGCTGTAGATGCATTTAAAGATTTTAGCTGCCTATGCGCCTCCTCCAGCTTAGCTGTTAGGGAATTCTTTTCTTCTGCATGCAAATTTGTAGTCTCCTCATGTTTGTAGATTGAACCTCTCGCTTTTTCCAAATCTACTCTAAGAATGTCAGAATCCTTCTTCAATGCATCTAATTCAGAGTTCAGTTTCTGGTTCTTTTTTTCGATTGAAACACTTTCGCTCAACTTGATCGAATGCTGATTAAGTTGCACTTCTAGATTTTGGTTTGATTCCGAGAGCTTATCCACCTCTGATCCTAATTTTGTTAAGGATTCCTCTTTTTCTTTCAAGAGTTTTTCAAGTTTTTCAATCGAGTTCTTCTTTTCAGCCTGGTATTTCCTCAATTCATCAGCACTGTGCTCCAATTCTCTATGGAAATTATGAACATTTTTTGTTTTTTGTTCAAGTTCTTTCTGGAGACGCTCTTTCTCCTTAAAAATCTTATCTAGTTGTTTACCAGATGAGTCGTCTTCATTTTTCACTTTCTTCAGCTCATCTGAATTTTGCTCAAGCTCGTTCTTTAACTTTTCTATGTGAGACACTTGAGAATTAAACTGGGCAATACTTTCATCCTTTTCTTTAGTTCTCATTTCTAAATTTACTCGTAAGGATTTTGTTTCTGATTCGAGAACTTTTAATCGTTTAGATCTTTGTTCATTATCCCCTCGCAAGTCCTGAACAGTTGTTTCGAGCTTCTTAATTACCGTTTCCTTTTCTTCAACCGAGTTTTCTTGAGTCTTCTTCAATACATCTCTCTGGTTTTCCAGATCTTTCGAAACTTTCGAGGATTCTTCTAGTTCTTTTTGCAATAATTTGATGGTTTCTTCAAGATTTTTCCTTTCTTCAGCTCCTCCATGCAAATCGTTCTTGTTCTCCTTGATGTGGGCTTCTTTTTCAAGCAAATCCTTTTTGATTCTTTCCAGTTCTCCGTTCAAGCCATCAACTCTCGTCTTCCCGGATTCTGCAGAATTCTTCAAGTCTAATTCGAGCTTATCGATAACTTTTCCTTTTTCATCGACAGATGATTTTAGGGACTTGATTTCCGAAACTTTCTCTTCTAATTGAATTTTAAGCTCTCCACTCGATTCATCAGCTACTAACTTCGTGTTTTCCAGATCTTTGCTTTTATTCCGACATTCTACCTCTACTTGGTGAAGTTTTTCCTCCAACACTGTAATCCTTTCTGAATATTGCTTTGTAACAGCATCAGAACCTTCATTTAGTAGCTTCCTTTCTTTCTCAAATTCCTGGACTTTTTTCTGAAGATCCTTCTTGAGATTATCCAATTCTTCCCTATCTTTTTGCGAATTTCTTTTTAATTTTGAAAGTTCATTAGAAATCTTCTTTTCTGAGCTTTCTAGATCTTTTATCCTTTTTTGTTTCTCCTCCAGATCTATATCGGCCTTCTTTTGGAGTTCTGCTGCTTTTTCAGAATTTTCGCTCTTCTCTTTCTCTAATTGTTGGATTTTTTCCCCACTCTCTTTTAAATGCAATTCCGATTTCGTCGTCAATTGACTGAAGTCCAAAGATAATTTCTCTTTTGAAGCCTCTAGAACAGTAATTTTTTTGTCTTTTTTATCTGCAATCTCTTCGAAGCTCTTTTTTAAATTATTTAGCTCCGTAGACAACTGCTCTTTCTGTTTTTCTAATTGGTCGATTGACTTCTTGTTCTCTTGTTTGTTATTTTTCATCTCTATTTGAAGCCCCTCGAAATCCTTAGCTAGTCCATCTTTGGACTTTTCAAGACCTGCGATTTCCTTCTTCTTGAGGTCCTGATAATACCCATATTCTCTTCTTAGTTCCTCTAACTCAGAAATCTTTTTCTTTTCAGATTCTTCCAACGCTTTTACTTTTTCTTGGACTTCCTTCAAATCTCTTTCCTTCTTATCCAGGTTTTCATTTAAGCTGTTTTTTTCAAGATCCAACGTATCTTTGACATGTAGAAGTTTATCTAGCTTATCTTGAACCTCTCTGAGATTATTTTTATCGCTTTCATGTAATTCTTTGAGACTATTAAAAGATTTGGACTTTTCTTGTAACTGACTCTCAATTTTCTGAAATTTAATCTGATTATCATCTCGTTGCTTCTCAACCCCAAGGACTTTTTTGTTCAATTCTTCTAGTTTTTTAGTATTTTGTTCTGAGAGGGATTTATAGTCATTTTTCAATTTTTCCAAATCATGTTCTAACTCTTGGCTATTCGAAACGGCTTCCTTCTTTCCAGTCTCCAAAACCTCTATTTTCTCTTTCCAGTTGTGCTCAGAATCTTTATTAGTAGTCTGATGATGATCAATTTGCTTTTCCAGCTCTTGTATGCGTGGAATTAATGATTTGGATTGTTGGTTTTTGTCATCCAATTCCTTCTTGAGCGCCTCAAATTCTTTCGTATCTAATTGTCTAGCTTTGTTCAATTCTTGTTTTTCTTTAACCAGCCTCTCATGATCCTTTGTCGAAACTTCAAAGTTCTGCTTTAATTCGATAAAACGTTTTTCTGCTTCTTTTTTTGAATTTTCTTGATCCTTGAGTTTTTCTTCATAGGTGTTACATTGATTCTGCAAACCTTTAGCATTCTCAATGGCCTGGTTTCGGCTCACTCTCAATTCTTCTGCTTGTACCTTCAGTTTCTCAACATTCTGTCTCAACTTCTCAACTTCTTCCTTAAGTATTAAAGTATCTTTTTTATGCCTTTGAGACAAGGATTCATAGGAGTTGTGTGAAGAGGAAACTTTTTCAAGAATCTGCTGTCTTTCTAAAGTTAATTGGTCCCTTTCAGTTGAGAGTTTTTCTAAATCTTTTTTATAAGCCTCCAACTCGTTAGTATTCCCAATCTTGGTTTCTTCCAAAGACCTAGCCAAAGCATCACGCTCGCTCTGAAGTCCCTTGTAACTCTCGGATAAGGATTTCAATTTTTCTGTCATCTTTGATACTAAGTTGTCATGGCTCTGGAACTTAGACTTCCATTCTCCTGATTCCTTAATCAAAGCGTTTCTTTCGGAATTTAGAGAGGTAATTTTTTCTTCAGTTTGTTTTATGTTTGTCTTTAGAGACTCCAAGTTCTTATCTTTTTTCTCCAAGATTCCCTCGAACGACTTCTCCTTCTTGTTATATTCATTGGTTAATTTATCATTTTTCTTTTGCAAGTCTTTAATCTTTGAGTCGAGATCACCTTTGGAGCGTGTAAGAGCCATTAATTCACGATTCATTTTATTAATACCTTCCTCTGCTTTGTTTTTACTGGCGGTAACTTTTTTTAATGTTTCTTCAAGACTTTTCAGCTTTTCCCCGTTGCTTGTATTACTTTGATGAGCGGATACCAAAGCCTTCTGTTGGTTGGCCTTCTCAATTGAAAGTCTATCTCTTTCATCAGTTACTGACTGTAAACTTTCCTTAACTTCCTTCAATTCTTTCTGGATTTGGGATAGCTGCCCAGTTGATCCAGAGTGATCCTTCACCAACTTTTCATATTTATTGGTGAGCTCCTCGTGTTCTTCAGTTAAAGAATGTACCTTCTTTTCGTATTCCAACAAAGAGGTATTCCTATCGGATTCGAGCTTCTTTATTTCTTCTCTCAATGCATGGCAATGTCCTTGTAATTCTTCAAAAGTCTCATATGATATCTTCGTATATGGCTCTTCCTCACAGTTGTGTAGCAATGCAGTTTTGATACGGTAATAGTTTTCATTTAAGAACGTCACAAAGTATGGACTGAAATAAATCTGAGGAAGTCCTGTTTCATCAAATTTAGGATCCAAGCTAAGTTCTTTTGGGGCTTCAGAAAAAACCGAATCCCTTTTAAATTGACTAATCCTCGAGGAATAGTTATCCTTGCCCAATGTTTTGGTGATGTATTCGAAATAGGGTTTTCTGGGAAAGGGAGAATGCTTTGATGAAAATTCATAGGATACACCAAGAAGCATAGTGACAAGACACTTTACTGCAATGTCATCTCCTTCAACTTGATAAGAAAATGATAATAAAGACTGTATTGTACTGCGGTTTGTCAAAAAGTCATTTACAGCATTTTGATCACCATAAAACCAAAAAATCAGGAAAGTGATATAAGAGACTGGTATTCTAATATCTTCGGACGTCAAAGAAGTAATAGTCAATTCGCTTATTGTTTGGATGGAAGTAAGTTTTTCCTCCTCATCAAGACCACTGCCAGTAGTAACTTTACGAGTCATTTCCCTTATCCCATTAGAATCAGAATCGTCCGATTCGAACAAATACATGAAGAAGTCCGTTGCAAAAAACAGTTTGTATGGATTCAATTTCAGTTCCAAATCGTAATCCAAGATTGCTTCGAAAAGGTTACTTTTAACAAAAACTGGTGCTTTACCGCTGTAATCCTCAATTTGCTGTTTCAAAAATTCCAAACGAATTTCATTATTCTCATGTAGGTAAGACTTTAGAAGTTCATCGGCGGCAACTCTCAACGAGAAAAGATGAACTGAGTTTGTGTAAAGGGTCCAATTGAGCAAAAGTACCACTATGGAGACAAACTGGTCTTGAGCTTTAGCAGACGGTAATGAAGGATCGAAATAGGGCACATCTATCTTGCCAAATTCTCTCTGCGCCAATGAGTTACCCTTTATCATATTAGATCCTGACAATAAGGCTATCGGTCTAACATTCCTAGGAATGTTATAATGAAATGCCAAACGAAGAACAACCATTAAAACATTCGATTCCAACAATGCCATTTGGTTTTTCGGTGTAGTGCTACTAGTTGGATCGACAGTAAGACTAACGATATCCAGTGCTGTATTGATATTAACTACCCTTTGTTCATTCCAAAAGAATTCTTCACCTGAAATCGGTTCATTGAGAACTTGCGCCAGCTTTGGTAGGTTACCAGTTTCTAGGAAAAGAGTTTGGTTTGAATTGTTATATTTTAGAATGTTATGAATCAACGATAAACAATCGTTGACTACAATAGATCCTCTTAATCCCCCCTCCTCTTGAATTATGGCAAAAAGTTTATCAAAAATATTTTCAAATGCAACTAACACTTGTACATGAGAAGATTCATTAACAACCGCCATTAATAGTAAGATAGCTTCATCTCTAATCGGTTCATGAATATCTTCAAGCAGAGTTACCAAAGTTGAGACACCAGTGGGCAAGGAAATAATGGCACTGCGGGATCTTGTCGGTCTAGCGGCAACCACAGCTTCCAGCAACTGGATTGTATATAATCTAATGTGAAAATTACCAGTATCTAATAACTGTATCAATAGATGTACCAATTCATCGGACTGTGTGATGGCATCAGCAATCCAAAGGGAGAATTGATCTGCCTGTTGTTTTTCCTGTTTCATAACAAGTGGTGAAGGATATTTACCATTTTGAAGACGTGATTGTTGAGATATCCAACTTCTTGTCAAATCATCGTCTCCATCTCCCCTAATAAAGAGGATTAGAAGCGCCTCTAATATGGCTTTGACTGAGTTTTCATCCACATAATCACGCTTTAATGTATTGATTAGAGGTTTTAACCCTGATGCAACCACTAATTCTCTGTACTCTCGAGCAAATGCTTTTAGTCCTAAAATTGCAGATCTTCTGTCATTGATCAGCGTGGCATTTTCCACCCTGTCACACAACGTAGGAATGGTCTCCTCAGCAGATTGGACCTTTGGAGGTTGTATAAAACCTTGAATGAGCTCCATATGTGGGTTCTTCTAGTCTTAAATCATGATAAAACTGTTGAGTTCACAATATTTGTTGTTTTCGATCTTCAACATTATTAAATTTCATACCAATTTTCTATTTTTGTATGAGGTGTAAAGGTGCATAATACTCTTTGATACCATAATAAATGTTTTAGCCGCCAAGATCCCTCCAAAGTGTCTGAATTGCAGAAACTTGAGATATTCGAAAGTAAATAGTTTTATTATAGTATATTGGCGGTCCACTAAGCTTTATCACGTGATATCTGATAATAAAAAGTGACAGTTTTATCAATCGATGAATCACCCATAAATAAAAAAATCTATAGATGATTGAACACTTCTTTGATCATTGATAGCTTCCTAAAAGCGGTGATTGGTATCAATCGGCTGTTGTCACTGCTGGACAGTGATCTGATGAAGAGCAACGTTAATTATGAGGGGACTACTTACCTAGTAGGACCAGGCATCGATTTGAATGATTTGAAGATTGAAGAAGATTGGAATGGTAGACCAGCTAGCCGGTGGTCAGTGCATAAAATTGGCCAGCTACAGTCAAAGATCGACAAGTATTCCTATAGCATTTATCACAGCAAACATTTTGGTAAACGAAGCCTGTCGAGCTTGATACCTGGACATGTTCTTAGACAGTATGTCAATGAAATATTTGGTTATGATGGTTGGAAGATGGACTTACAAATTTTAGAGGTACAAGAGCGTTTGAAAATGGGGGAACCCGTCAAATGTACCGTTTCATCTGAAGCCCAAGTTAGGATTACCTTGAAAGATGGGACAAATACGGATGCCATTGGTATCGGGTTCTGTACGATGGCTTCCAAGGGTGAATGTTACGGCAAGTCGAAGAAGGAGGCGGTTAACGATGCCTTTAAGAAAGCTGTATTAAGTTTTGAACAATTGATTTTGACTCATGAAGCTAGAGTTGATAGTGGTTACTACGTCGATGGATTGTACTCTTCAAGAATCAAAAGGGAGAATTTGTGAATAAGTAGCTTGTAAGGAATGCGTGTGAATATAAGTGTCTAATGTTAACAGGTCTTAGCAGGAAGCAAAAGGTATACTCATATATATTTATATATGTACACTAACGATACGCTCATTTTTAAAAAAAATATACATATATATACTTATTTGTTCATTGCTATTATTACTAACATACCTCAGAAGTCAACCATTTTTCTCTTTGGGAAGTCTGTGATCTGAGGAATTGGAATTTCGGGAATATAATACACTTCACCGTCATCATCCACTCTCTCTCTATCCTTTTCACTTATGGAGTAAATCTCCACAACATGGTCCTTGAGGAATTGCATCAAGTCGATAAAGCTCTTCTGAATTTGATGGGCTTGTAGCAACATACCGCGTCTGCATAATCCATCAATTAACTTCAAAGCATCAGGTCTTGTTTGATCAAGTCTCTCCAATAATCTGCCGATTGACTTAACCAAATACTCTTCTTCATAAATAGTACCCTTCTTACCACGGGCACGCTTACGTTCTTCACGACGTTTATTCTTTTGTGTCTTTCTAGAGGCACCTGTTTTGGCAGTACCGCCGGTTTTACCGGTGTATCTGGTGAAGAAAGATTCGTTTGTTGAAGTTTCTGAAGGAGCAATAGATACATCATCTGATTCTTCCACTTCTTGACCATAAAACGCATAAGGATCTTGTTCCTTCTTAGAACGCAATTCCCTTAGTCTTCTCAATTGCGAGTTCACTTGTTTTTCACAGTCTGCTAGCAACTCTGCTACTGTACCGAATCCTTCACCTAATCCCGGATCCACTGTCTTTTCTAGTAGCTCCAACATACCTTTCTTAGCCACCACCAAACATGCTGTGTCAAATTCATATGCCTTACAGTAATCTGCTACAGACTCTTCCACGTTATCCAAGAAATCCAATTGGATTTCTGCAGTTGCAGAATACTTGTGCTCGAAGGATAAGGAAGAGACCAACTCTTCAGCAACCGACACAATATTTTCGGGAGTCTTTTGAATGGCAAGGTTTAATGCCTCACGCCATCTCTTGCCCGAAGTGTATGCAGTGATGGCATCGTTGAATTCACCAAGCATCTCAAAGATGACACCAGCATCACCATATTCTTGCTTAGATGACAGATATTTGGCAAAGATGTGATAGATTTTATTCTGTTTCTCTTTCTCGTATCTGTATAATTTTAGGGCATGGTTGTACAGTTTGAAATTGTCCACATAGTCGAGAATTTCTTCAGAAATATCTGTTTGTTCCTTTTCAATTTCAATAAGATGGCCTAATGCCTTTTCATGGTTTTCCAAATAATCATCAATCAAAAATCTACAACGTAAGGTATCATTATCGTAGAGTGACTGTAAGAAGGGCAAATACTCACGAGGATCCATTTGAGACTTTTGGGCGGCAGCTAAGGACAACCTAATATCATATAACGACAATGCCACCTTGTAGACAATATTAGGGTCCTGTAGAAATACTAAATAGGTTAAAATCGAATCTTTCTTGTCTTCATCCTCTATCGAACCTATCAGTCTTAGTGCATCTTCCAGATTTTGAGGATTTTGGGAGGCATAGGCAGTAACAATCGACTGAGTGTATTTTTCCTTGTACTCTTCCTTACCCAAAAGGACGTCTAAGATTGCATGACAGATCTTGTTAATTTTTGAAGCTGCTGGATTAAATAGCTTCTTCTTCATATACTGTTGCATTTCAGTTAATGGTTCCGCTTCCACTTCAAATTTGTGAGAAATACCGGCATTAAGAGTTTCTTTGTAAATGGTTTCCGCAACATTTTCTTCACGTAGACATGAAATAAAGAAGTCTAAATGATCAACTCTACCTACTTGGTTGATCAAAAGCTCCAAGTTGGCAAAAAATAGATCTGGTGCGTAGTCATGCAAAATATCCAGATTAATTCTATGAGTTCTACAGCACACAAAGGCTTCGCCGTAACGCTTAGAAAGAATGTCCTTACGCACCTTCGATAGAACCATAATTCTAGGATAAATGGTTTCTAAATTACCTCTGCTTGCTTGGAGAATTACAGCGGATCTCGAAGGAATGGCCGAAACTAAAATGGAACCTCTCTCAATTGCACGAACTCTTTCATCCACCACTCCTTCTTCAACAACAGGTAATTGTTCGAAATGGGTACTGTTCAAATGTACAAACTGCAAGTTATGTTGTGCTGTGGTGAATAACAGTAAGGAATCGGTGATTTCTAAAGAAGTGACGGCTGTAGTCAACAAAGTATTGTTAGCATACAACTTACCATTACCGGTGAGACCGAAAGCAACTAATTCAGAACTATCAGCTTCCCATTCTTCAATGCCGCTACTGGCCATATTGTGAACCCTTTTAACCCTAAAGTCACGTACTAATTGTGGGAACTTGGCTATTCTTTCTAATTGGCCTTCAGCATCAATTTGAGTCACTGTACCATCCTTGGCCTCAAAAACCAAACTATTGTAATCGAAAGAGCTTCTTAAGAGCACAGCCTTGTCGAAGGTTTCAACGATGTTAATAACCTGTGGTTGAGAAATGTCCTCCACACTGACAAGTGCCACTCTGGTGAAAGTATCAGTATCCAGTAAGATACCAATTATAGTATCATTTATGAATGCAATTTGACGGAATGAATCCATTTCAGTAGCGAAATCCAATCTAGATAATTTCGATGCTATAATTGGATGATGTCCTTTTTTCATGTCCTTTAGACTAGGGACAGTGGCAATTACCAAGGCGTTCTTATTCAATACGGCATAAACTTCGTTGGAAAGACTGACAGCCACATCAATCGCATTTTCTGGGGTTTCAAAATCCCTATAGTATTCTGGAGGAGGTACATTTGCAATTGCCAGTGGTGTGATATTAACTATATTTCCATCTACCACAACAGAAGTACCATTATCAGATGGTTCCAAAGTAGGACCCTGCGTCATTTTGTATGAGAAATCAACAATGTTAACGTATTCATCCGTGCCATACATCATAGTCAAATCCTTCTCTACATGCCATTTAACGAAATTTACCTTTGTATCGTAGATTTCCTGTTTCAAATACCAATGATAATTTTTTGAAGTCCAAAGCTGAACTCTATCCTCTAAGACCACAGTCAAAATTTCAGAGTTACTATTCCAACATAGATCTTTGATATTCTCATCTAGTGGTAATCTAGCCTCGAATTCACCGTGTCTAAGTCCATTTCTTTCGAGAAAAATGATTTCCAAGTTGGCTTCATCACCTAGATGTGTACTCCTTCTTACAGATGCAATAAGTGAACCCTGTGGTTTCCAACTTAGGTTGTGTTCCATCCCAGTAACTGGCTCAGAAGCGCTATCAAGAGCACCATCGCGCGAGAAGACCCTGACGGCTCTCCTTTCAATGGTTTGACTATCATCATCGGGATCTACCACCCTTTCAATAGTGGATACGGCAAAATATTCACAGTCGCCTCTCCACGAAATATTCACAGTCCTATTGTCCTTCATGGTAACAGCACCACTGTCTACCATGTATGGCATGGTGGGGTCTCTCAACTCATTGCCCACAAGACCAGATGCTCTCAAACTAGCCAACGCTTCTCTTTCATTAGCGCGAGCACCTCTACCTCTGAACTGAGTCTCCTTCTTACCCCAGCCAACGGTTACCTGCTTGGACTTTTTCAAATCCTCTGCTTCTAAATGGTACTCTGCAATTGGTTCAAACAATTTACTCAAAAGCACAACGTTACGTTCATGAGTTACAATAGCCAAAGTCTCTTCATCGTAAGACCACTGAGCTGAATCTATCCCGCAATCAATAGTCCCCACAATTTCCACTACTGCATCTTGGGGATTGAAAGTAAGTGGATCATAGGTCACTGAAATAATATCACCTTGTGAAAGTACAAAAACCAACTGGTTTGCATCTGCAAAATGTACAAACGACAGCAAGCGGTCACCAAATGTCTCTACTTTGAAGGATGCCAAAATGTTCCTGGCACCTTGCTTTGTGTACTGCTGAACCTCAATCAACCCAACATCCAGGCTCCCTAAAACACACGTAATACTATCAGATAAGGTATCAAAGACACTGTCTAGTAATTCGAATGGAAGATCAAATTCAGCATCTTGGCTGGCAAACGCAACCGGTTTTAACCTGCCCTTATTTAGAGTAACCAAATTACGCATCGTAGATTCCAAATAAATAGGTTTCAGGCCCTCTCAAAAGTCCTTTACCTTCTAATTTCTTAATCTCACCGGCTTCATTAATCTGCGATGAGCTTGCCAAAATTTTCCAACTCTTCTTTAAAATAAAATGAAAAAAATCAGATATCTAACACATGATCAGCGATCATGTGTTAGATATCATTCAACTCTGGAAGTACTGGAGCATTTGCTGTCTCAATTCTGGTAATTGAGTATCTCTTATCTCCTGGATCCTCTTCGAGTAGTAGTATTCTGCTAAAGAAACTACTGTAACAGGCTCTTCCGGTTCATCAGTTCTGTGCGGTAGACCCGCTTCAAATAGATCACTGACAATGCTTTTGAGGGTCCTCAGGGGGACTGTGCACAGCTCTGGAGAGTGCATTCGGACCAATTTGTGTGTTTGAAACTCTTGCAATAACTCTCTATCCACTATTGGTTCCTTGAGCAGCTGGGATAGCGAAAAGGATTTGTCTTGATGAGTCAAGGCTTGTTGTCTTCGTAAAAGAATCTGAAGAAGCAGAAGTTTCACATTGGAAGGATAATCCATATCGCAAAATTTGAATAACAGATAGTCCAGGTTTGGACCCTAGGGATTTATGACTATAGTTTATTGTTTTTCTTTTGTATAGTAAGATGTATTTTAGGAGTACCTTTGATGAAATGAGTAACGCGAATCCTGTATGAGAAGTTTTGACTACAGTGCAAGAAACCTAGCAAAAGTTGGAGTCCAAGACCAAGGAAGGAGGTTTGCTGTATTTGTAAAGATGGGTATGTGTTTGGTTGACAAGACAGATTATATTCTGGTGTCTTTTTGAGTGTTCGATATACTAACATGGAATGGTATCTACTGTGCAGACAAGTCTATTGCAAAGGGTTTGAGTGATAAATTCTATGAGAAAAGGAAGGCTACAGCTTTAGAACTTGAGAAATTAGTAAAACAATGCGTTATAGAAGGGGATTACTTAAGGATTGACAAGGTTATCGATGAGCTCTGCAGAGATTATGCATATACACTGCACCAACCGATGGCGAGAAATGCTGGTCTCATGGGACTTGCAGCAGCAGCTATTGCATTAGGTACTAATAATGTGGGCAGGTATTTGAGCAGAATTCTACCGCCAGTTTTGGCGTGTTTTGGAGACCAAAACGATCAAGTCAGATTTTACGCCTGTGAGAGCTTGTATAACATTGCAAAGATTGCCAAAGGTGAGATACTTGTGTTCTTCAACGAGGTCTTTGATGTGCTGTGTAAAGTGAGTGCAGATTCTGAGAACTCAGTTAGAGGGGCTGCAGAGCTGTTGGATCGTCTGATTAAGGACATTGTAGCTGAAAGGGCTTCAAGTTATGTGAGTGTGGTAAACAATGGTCCGCAGGATGTCCCACCCAGTATTACTGGTGATGTAGTTACAGGTAATGTTTACCAAAATGAATACCCACAAGATAATACACTGGCGTTTTCGCTACCGAATTTTATTCCCCTGTTGACAGAGAGGATTTATGCGATAAACCCTGACACTAGAGTGTTTTTGGTGGATTGGCTGAAGGTTTTACTCAATACTCCAGGGTTAGAGCTAATATCCTTTTTGCCGTCTTTTCTTGGAGGGTTGTTCACATTTCTAGGTGATTCTCATAAGGATGTGAGAACTGCTACGCATGCTCTCTTAGACCTTCTACTACATGAGGTTGATAGAATCACCACATTGCAATCAGAAATTAAAAAGAAGCAATTGGAGAGGCAAAGGATTTTGGAGAGCAAGACTGAAGCTCCTTTGAAAAAAATCGATGGCGCTTTAATAACCGAAAAGAAGAAGACTTTGATGAATGCCTTGGGGAAGCTAACATCTGATCAGAACCAAATATCGATGGAAAATGTTTCACAACAAGAGGAGTTGAAAAGAGAAATAGCTGAAGAGCAGGAAGAGTTGACTGAATTGGAACATGGCAGTGTTTACACTAGGGATGGGGATGAATACGTTCCTGGGCAAGATATACATTTGGATTTCCCCGATATTATCGATATTTTGGTCAATAATTTAGCTTCCTCAGAGGCAGAAATTCAATTAGTAGCACTTCATTGGATTAAAGCTATTTTGCAACTATCGCCAGATGACTTCGTTCCGCTTCTTTCAAAAACGCTTTCTTTACTTTTAAAACTATTAAGTGACCCAGACCCTCGTATTAGCGAAAGTGCTCAGTATGTCAATGAAAAGTTGGTAAGACTGTGCAACGAGTATGATCATCAGAAGGATCCTAACGTCATTGCTTATGGGTCTATTGTTAACAATCTGACCTTGCAGTTTTTCGATAGTAAAGTAGATGCAAAGATTGCTTGTTTAGACTGGTTGCTTCTAATATATCAAAAGGCTCCTAACCAAATCTTGGAGCATAATGATAGCATGTTCCTGACATTACTGAAATCTTTATCTGATGAGGACGACCGATTGATTGAAAAGGCTCTATCCCTCTTGTCAAGCCTCTGTTCAGATTCCAACGATAATTATATTCGAAAATTTCTTTTGGACTTTTTAACTTTGTTAAAAAGGGATTCAAGATTACTCAAGACGAGGGCCAATTTTATTATGAGACAGATATGTGCAAGACTTTCACCTGAACGTATCTATAAAGAAATTTCTCTTCTGTTAGATCCAAACGATGATATAATATTCGTTAGGATGATGATACAAATTTTGAGCACTAACTTACTAACAGCCTCTGAGGTAACTTCCTTGCGCAGAAAATTGAGGAATGGAGATGACGGCATGTTTTTCAATACTTTATTTAAGTCATGGTGTTATAATCCGGTATCTGTGATATCTTTATGTCTTGTCTCAGAAAATTATGAGCTGGCCTATTCCGTTTTACAGGCATACGTGAATCACGAATTAACTTTGAATGATTTGGTACAATTAGACGTTTTGGTGCAGTTGCTCGAATCTCCGGTTTTCACAAGATTAAGGCTACAGCTTTTAGAACAACAGAAATACCCATATTTGCATAAGTCGCTTTATGGGATTCTGATGATTCTACCACAATCGAAGGCGTTTGACATTCTTAATAGAAGATTGAACAGTGTCAATCATTGGGCTTGGCAACCTTCTCTCAACAATGGGATTTATCAACAAAGAAATTCGAGTTCAAGTTTGGGGTTAAATGGTGACGCTGACACGTCGTCACGTTCGGTGAGTCAATCTCGACTGCATCATCAAGAATTGTTAGACACATTTAATAGAGTATGCGAAACTGAATCTCCTTCCCTAATCTATACAGACATTTATGGATCGGAATTACCCTTCTTGGGGTCAGTCCCTCAGGCTCGCAAAGAATCCCGTCAATCTGTAGTCCCTTCAGCCAGAGAGAATACTTCAAACACTAACTTAGCGCATCCTGCTAATGAGGATTCAAGTGATACTAGTTCGGTGATCTTTAGAAGCAGCGCGGCAAGTGGGCTCACTGGAAGGCTCTCTGGTAAGTTAAAGAGATTGAGTGGAACTTAGCGTCAGAATTAGAAACATTAATATCATTGTTCCTTCTTTTATAATTAATTGCAACGAAAATTTTAGCATTACTGTAATAGTTCGTCCCTGTAATGTGGTTGGAAGTTGACTTTGCTTGGTTTTTGACGTCTTAATTGGCGGTTCATTGCCTTTTGCTCTTCCTTTTGCATGTCTTTCGTACCTTGTTTCCATTGCTTTTCTGTAACACCGCTAGCTAACCTTCTGTCAGCTGCAGAAACGGTAGCCCTACTCTGACTGGTTTCCGGTGGAAGTGGTAAATTTTGTCTGAAATAACGTTGACCACTGCGATGACCTGCTCTCACACCAGTTGGGAGTGTAAGTTCTAACCCAGTTTCATCTACTTCTACTGTAGTATAGTTAGAATTAATTTGGTGTCTACCTGGTTCCTCATCGCTATCAATTTCTTCGTCCTGTTCCTTGAAATGGATCTTTTTCTCGGAGGATTTATCTTTAGATCCCTTGTTATCCACGTCAAGTTCATCCAAAGAGCTGAAATCATAAAATTGTGAAAACTTCTCACGTTCTTCTTTAGTCTCATACGGCATCTTACAATGTCTCTTTGACAGCGTGTGGTCTCGAATACTTTCCAAACTGGAACCTTGGAAACCACAACATAAACAGCACTTGTTCACCACAATTTCATCGATCAAAAAATTCAATAATCCTGTCAAATCAACTAAATATGATCTCTCTGGAATGTAAAGTCCATGAACTTGAAACATATGGTTAACATTTCTATCCACATCTTTATTCTGGCGTCCACAATAAATACAGTCCGTTATGGTAACTTTGCTGGAGTCAGTGATTCTTTCAGAACCTGCAATTGATGCTATTTCACTGTCAGATTCCCAATTAGAATCACTGGTGAATCCATATTCTGAAGCAGTATTTTCACCAAAATCCGTATTAGTTCCCTCGCTATCAGAAACTTCTGATGCATTTGATAGTGATTCTGCATTTTTTTCTTGGCCGTTGTTATCTTGAACCATTGACGAATCATTGCTTTTCCTTTTCATTCTCATCTTGCCCCTATAAGGGATTCTTGGGGCCTCAACGTCATCTTTTGGTAAATTCACAGGCTTTAAAAGAGCAAATCCAAATTCATCTACTTGATTCTCAGCTTGTTCTCTTTCTGATATTTGTAGCTTTTCTGCAAACACATCAGCACTAATGGGTGGCAATTCAGCAACTCTTCTCTTTAAATTATAACGATGCCACTCTGTCTTCATATGGTATCTTTGCAAATCACTAGACTTGAACTGTATGACACAGGCATTGCAGGTGAAAAGGGGGGTTCGGTAGCTCATATTTTAACAGTCCAATACTTGGAAGTCCAACTTTCTGTTTTCTTCCTTTTGTCAAAAGTGGTTTTAAGGAGTGACGATCAATCGATTGACGAAGTATTAGACATATATAGGTGACCGAGAGGTTGAAATTCAGATAATATCGTACAATAAAGCTAATGCTACAAAAGTCTGTAAAATTATGTAAAAGGATCTATTGAAGAACGGTTGTCCATAGTTGAGAGGTTTTAGGCCATTCACGTTTGTATAAAGACATGGCAACCACATCCTCAGCCGACAGCTTACCGTCGAAAGATGCCTTGAAGTAACCATGAGTACCAAGACTTTCCTTTATGAAACCTGATCTACCACTCTTAGTGAATAGTGGAATAGACTTGAACCATTCAACGTCTTCTGGGCTGAAGAACATGTACCTAACAGTAACAAAAGATTTGTGGAATCTGAACGGATGACCCGTTAGGATGATTCTACTGGCAATAATTCTTGTGTAATCGGTATTTAGGAATGAACCTTGAGCCACAAGTTCTAATCCCTTAGGATCTTGTGATGATGGTTTGAAGAAAATGGCGGGGCACTGTGTAAAATCTACGGGTGCTATGCAAGTAGCTATCGATAGACTATCCGGTTGTAAGAACCTATCAAATTTGTGGACGTTGTTATTGGTATTTGAAGCTGCAGAAAATAAGGGCTGGATTGTGTATCTTCTCATACCATATTGAACCACCAATGGAGTTTCTGAAGGCACAGGCTTATCATACTCTTCCCACCTTTGCATAGTGAAATTTACCACTGCATTTTTATGTTCATGTGGCAGTAATCCATAAAGGGCAAATAAGTTTTGGTTAGGATCCTGGATCTTTGTCAACTGGTCATTTGGGAATTTTATGCATATCTGGGCCACATCACCTTCTGTGACTTGAATCTCCGCTTTGTTTTCTTTTGCAACTCTGTTACGAGTGTTTTTATAATTTGGAATCCTTAAAAGACGCTTCCAAACATCAGGTGCATCTGGATCCTTCTCATCAACATCCCAAGTACAATTGCCCAAGTTTTTCACACCTCTGTATTTCCTTAGGCTTTCAATGGCTGATTCATTTGGGTGCAATTCAATTTCATCTGGAAAGTCCAAATCTTCCTTTTCCTTTGCTCTGAATTCTCGTAATTGCTGTTCTTCCTGCTCAGGATCTAAATCCATAAAATCGTCATCATCGACTCCTTCTTCATCAACAGTCTGCTCCGTAGGTTGTGGAAATTCCTCATCCTCTTCCTCCACATCTTCTTGGTCCATTTCTTCATCTTCTTCATCCTCAGATATTCTTTCATCTACTTCTTCATCTTCGCCCACATCAAGAACGTCATCTAAATACCATCTTGCCTGGTAATCCGAGGTACCCTTAGGTAAGACTTTAGACTTTGTTGGTCCCTGTTCTCTACCCGGTAAGAACCCATGATCATCATATCTAGCAGTTTCTAACTCCTCATAAGGAAATTCTTCTTCTTCTTGCAATTCAGCCTCTTGTGGTGCATATGATTCCAGACCATCTCTGTTTTCATTAGATTCGAAGACATTGGTTAATTCGAGATCTAACTCATCCTCGTTGTTATTGCTGCTGTCATTTTTTGACTTAGTCTTTCTCTCTGAGTTCTTTAATTTTTCGATTTTAGATACCTGGAAATCACCAAATTCAGGAATATGTATTAGTCTATTTGCGTTAAACCCTGCACCTCTCACAGTACCCTCTATGACCAATTCACCAAATTGTTCATCCCTTTGGATAAAATCCAATTTATTCGCCACCATATAACCTCTCTGATCCCTCCAGGAAACGCCCTGTGGGAATCTTTGGCATAACGTTCTAACTGCATTTAAAGATTCCGAACTCTTCTCCAAATTAAAAATCTTATCTTGATTAGGAAAGAAATGTTTGAAATAACTTTCTAAAGATTGTTTGATATCCAATTGAAATTTTTCCTTTGGATGCACTTGAGAAAGATTTGTAACAACACCTATTTGGGAGCCAATACCTTGTAATTCTAGGGCTCTCAATACTTGTTCACCAAATTCAGGGTCAACTTCAGAAGTCCCACTTAAACCAAACACGCAAAAATCACTAATCTTGGCACAATCCAATATCTGGAGAAAATTCGTCATATCAGGTATAATAAACTTTAAATGGCTCTTGAATTTTTTGATGTAAAAATCCCTAATACTATTAGAGTTCTCTAAACTTTCATCCCCCGCTTCTATCAATTTGTGAACAATTTCCTCAGGATCAATGTCATTACACAGTGGAATTACTGTGATAATCTTCTGTGCACCACGAGGTCCTTCAAATAGTCTTCTTATCTCCAAGGTGTCCAAGATCTTGTGTTCTCTCTTTTGTCTCGCAACATTTTTACGCTGTAATTTGGATACTCCCTTCACTGGTCTTCCACTCCTGACATCCTTCTCTACTTTACCCTTGTTTAACCTTTTAATGGCACCTTTCGATGAATGTCTCGACTTAAATCCCTTGTGACCATTCTTGAACGAAGATCTGTGTGAATGACCTGCCATATCAACGACTTTTGATTGAATCAGAATATAGCAGCGTATCTATAGGCTAACAGATACTAATTCTTTGCCAGAATCGATCAATATTCAGAATCAGTGGGTTAGATGAGGTGAGATGAGATGAGTTTAGATGGTCAAATTTTTTTTTCAATCACTTAGGGCTCATAATTAGGGCTTCATATGCTCATCGATAATATTTTATAGTGTATTAAAGAAAGTGCATACTTCAGGGCCTTCAACTTCTGGGGTGATCCCTCAAAAGCATTTATAGAGCATCTTAGTATGGCTTTTTTTGAAATTGGTTCCAAAAAGTTATAACGCTAGTGCCAACTGTTCTTGCATAAATGCCTTAGTTACGCCTCCAGATCCATCAATCAGAAGTGACCTACGCTGGGACAATTAAAGGTAAATGTCAGCCAAATTGGCTCTGCTACAACTTAGAATTCCTAGAAATCTTTTGATCCTCCCCTATTGATTATCTGTATACGTTATATCTATAGTCATGTCAAACATATTTGCAACTTTCAGATGACTGTTGTTAAAACTCCGTACATCTGTGCACCTTTTCTTACATCTGTGCACCCTGTTTGTATTTTCAAATTATAATTGTTTTCCAGCTGAAAATCTCGGAAGAAGTTCGAGAACGCAAAGCTTCGGAACCGACGCAAACGAATTGCAAAGTAACACCAATCGGTTTCTGAAAAATTCCAGTAAGCATCGTTGAGATGAGCTCATTGACAAAATGAAAGATTAAGACAGGATTTGGCACGTTAGTTAGTTGAGTTTCACCCCAAGACTAGCAAGAAGAGAATAAAACCTACCCCATAGAATGGCTCACGAAAACGTTTGGTTCTCTCACCCAAGAAGATTTGGTAAGGGCTCTCGCCAATGCCGTGTCTGTGCTTCTCACCACGGTTTGATCAGAAAGTACGATTTGAACATCTGTCGTCAATGCTTCAGAGAAAAGGCTAACGACATCGGCTTCCACAAGTACAGATAAATTTCCTTACATAGTGACTGTGTATCTTCGTCTGTAATGCACCAATTAACCGCTTAATTCTACGAACTTTGGTTTCACACGTTATATTGTAATTGTCTTAAGGTAGCCCTACATGCAGTGCTATAATCTTATTATTATGCGCCAATGGCGTGTAGTTTCTGGGATAATAAATTTAGTTACCCGGTGCACCAAAAGGTATAAAAGGAGCTAGGACATCTTTTCAGTTTCTTTCATCTTTTGACCACTTTTTAGGTCAGTGAATCAAAAATTGCACGGAAACATGCCACAGTTAGCTGCTTGAATAAATGGCTGCTGATTGCCAGTATTTCAACAAAGAATTGGAATGCTAGTTTCCCAGATCGACTGACAAGATAGGAAGTCCGTTGTCTGTGTGTTCCTCGCGGGGAGCGATAGACTTGGGATGTCGAAAGATGGTCTACATTATTATTTTTTAATTTGAAGTCTTGCGTTTATTTTATTTATCTACTAGTAGTACAGGTGCGCCTTATTAAAATTTGGGAGTGTAGACTTCGAATTTTTTCGTAGGCTGGCGGACAGGAGCCAGGAACAGTTGGGATTTGAATTCGCCGACATCTTCTACTGGTTTGCCCGTTGGGAATCTAGATCTGTCGAGGCCAGATTCGTCCAATTTGTCACTGGTGACCTGGGATTGCAGATGTAAAACCAGCTTGGCAGCTTTTGGACCTACTATGCAGTTTTGGTAAAATTCGCACATCTCATCCTTGGTCAATTGTGTGATCAATTGGGATTTTCTCTGTCTATGGGTAAAGTTGTAATCACCCAAGTAGATGGCAGCTGCATATCTTGAACTTTCCTCTCTCATATTTCTATATTTTTGGGTCAAACTCTTACATAGAGAATCCTTATGACCCTCGAAATCTTTATCAGACATATTTTGTAAAATTTGACCAAATCCATCTATGAAGTTTTCGATTCTCCATTCCAAGAAAGGTGTTGTATGTTCAGATTGAACTAGAATTCGAATGTTCGCAGTACCATGATTGTTCAGACTTGAGGAAAAAACCACGTAGCCTAGCTGTTCCTTTGTTCTTAACGTGTCAAAGCAGGGTTCATGAATCATCTGAGCAAAAAGACTTGCCTGTGCAGAAACTTCTTCATTGTAAACATCTAACTGCGTAACATGTTGAATACATGAGTTGAGGTTTTGGGGGTCTTCTAACATGGCTTCGTATTTATAGGTTTGGCCCTTTGGTAAAAAGTAAGATCTCAATCTGCCGTTCTTGGCTTGGAAATTTCTAATATCGTTTGAAGCTAGGATTTGAACCAATGAATCGATTCCGACAGCCTCTTCATATTTCATGTTACCGTGAACCAATACCTCGAAAAACATTTCTTCAAAAATAGTTGGAACAAATGTTACCAATTGTTCGAAGGACAATTCCTTCAAAGCCTCTAATTTTTCCTTGATTGACCAGGTTCTTTCATTGATTAATGAACTGTACATCGGGAACATTTGCAAATACGGCACTTCGTACAATTGATTAGTTAGTTGCCTAGTGCATTTATCCTTAAAGATTTGGAATCTATTTTTGTCAGGTTTAAAGCCTTTCAAGCCCTCTAAAAATCTTGTTAATAAAATGGTTAATTTGTCGTTAAATCCAACGACAGAAATGTCTAGACCCTGGTTTGTTTTGGAAAAGCTTAGATCTAAGTTGGCACATGCAGCATCATACTGTAAATCTTTCATATAATCATTAATCAGTTGAACGTATAGTATAGAAAGCATACCGTTCGTGATACTAGCTTGAGTATGTGGTAACTTAAATGAAATGTAAATGTAACCCCTTGGTTGCCAGAATCTATCATCCTTCTTATACCAAAGTTTGCTGATTTTGTCATCTTTTAGAAGTAATGGTTCTTCTAAAGGCACAACATTTTCCACCTTATCCACATGGAAGTTAGTTGCAATGAATTCATTTGGACGTGGCAAGTGTAAATGTGGATTTAGACCTGGATTAGCAATTTTTTGCAAAAGATTTTGCGAGAAATCAGTAACCTTGTATTGGGTGCCATACCATCTTTCCTTTGAATCAGTTTCCATTCCATTTGACGCCAACATAATACGTGCATTTTCAGGAGTTAAAGTATTTAAGTACCCCATTAATAGATTAGAATCGTATTTCCTGAAAAGTTCAGTGCTCAAGATGTATTGAACTGGGATATATTCTTTTTCCAATTGTTTGGCAAGTGATGATACAGTGCTGGAAGGGCTTGACTTTTGTTTAAATTTAAAATTGGCCCTTGCAATATCTTCCAACTCCAAATAAACCCATTTTTCAGGTAGATTTAATTTCAACATTTCCAAATACTGAAATATTATATGAGTAACATCTTCATAGTGTTCTAATCCCAAATCAGTCAAATCAATATCAATTGAGAAAACCCCGTTGTTCTTGGAGACAGTGTGACCACCTGCAGATAATTCATTGGCCCAAGATTTGTCCTTTAAGTGAGCTAATAATGAACCCGAACCTTCATGTCCGACTAAATGGCTTAGGATGTGTTGTGGTTTGGATTCCCATTGTAAATCCATGTCAGGTACTGCAAACGTAATTTCTAATTTTTTCAGATCTTTGACAGATTTAGCATGAATTACCTTTTGCAAAGTCCTTTGATCAAGCATTTTAGAACTATAGTCAGGCAACGGTCTATTAATGTTGGTGACATCTTTAAACAAAGAATATGTCCATTCTGATAAAGTATCCAAATCTTCTCTACCAACGAGACATAGTTTCATTAAATTGGCAGAGTAAGATTTTTGATAAAATCTTAGTAATTCCTTCCTAACGTCAATGCCCTTGGACAATGGAATTTCATGTAATGTAGTAAAATTACCTGTAGAGAATTTGTGGTATGGATGCTCTACGTTCGTTAGAGATTTATCTAATTGGTAAAGTCTCCAAAGATCACTTTGCAGATTTTTCTTATTTTCACTATCAACAGCCCTAATCTCTTTGTCTGTAGAATCTCTGTTAAACAAGGGACAAGTGAAAAACCCTGCAAATCTATCAAGAGCCCCCAAAAGATGTTCATGGTTAACTTCGAAAAAGTAATTGGTGTTTTGGGACCCAGTGTATGCGTTGGAAGACCCACCATGCTTACTTAAATAACTTGAGTACTCATTCTCATCTGGATACTTTTCTGAGCCCATAAACAGCAAATGTTCGCAAAAATGAGCTAACCCTGGTAATTCTTCAGGATCTTCATATGCTCCCACATTGACATCAAGCGCTGCTGCTGCCTTATCTGCCTTAGGATCATGGATTAAGAGAGCCTTTAAATTGTTGGGTAATTGAATGTACCTATAGGACCTATCGTCAAGATCTGGTTTGGCAAATTGAGTCTCTAGCTTTTTGTACCCGTTATTACTCATGGTTCTCAATCCAATTCTACTTAGTTTGGGGACTTTTGTAATGAAATTTGGCACAAATGCCATTCTTCCAGATTTCTATAAAGTGCAATGTGGAAAGTTAACTTACCTTACTTCCCAACTTCGCACTGTAGTGAAAGCATCCTACAAGGTTAAAACCTACAGTATATAAGCAGAGTATAAGATGGGTAGACTCAAGGCATTCGATCTAATCACATTTGCAGTCGTCAGTATAGGTGGTATTTACATGGGAGCTCAATTTTTTGAACCTATAGTCGTCAATCAACTGCGCAAGGATGGTAATTTAAGAAAAGATATCGAACTTCCTGAATATCATGAGGATCAAGACGGCTTAAAGAATGCTGAGGATCTTAGAGCTCAACTAGTTCAAATACATGAGAGAGAATTGCAGGAGGCGGGTCAAAAGGGTTCCAAGCCTTAGACTATTTTGACACTTCTTGATGATATTGAAATTTTTTACACTGCGAAGTGAAAAATTTCTATAAGCTTACCACATCTCATCTCATCTCATCTCATCTAGAAGTAGATTATTATTTCGAAAAGGTCTGTAAATTGATTAAATAGGGCAATAATGGGTAAATCTAAGAAGAGATCAAGAGCATCTGCGGCTCGTTTGAATCCTCTGGCAGGAAGGACAACTGCAAACAGAAGTTTGGTCAGGAAGTTGGACCCGCTTTTATCGAATTTATCTAATGGTACCCCCAATGAAAGAGCAATGGCATTAGCATCCATTAGTGTTATCTGCGAAGATCCGGTAGTAAGATCAGAACTTTTAAGACAGAGGTTGGTTCACATAGTTTTTTCGCAGTTGATTAATGATGAGAATACCGACATTGTAGTAGAATCGTTTGGGTTATTGAGGAATCTTTCATTAGAGGAAGGTTATGACATTTCGACTAATCTTTGGAGGTCAGGAATATGGTCAAATATCGTTAAGGGGTTTGAACAGTTAATTCAATCATTGCCTAAGTGTGATGAAGCACAATTGGAGAGTCGAAGAATTCTATTTGATTACGCGGATAATTTGTTATCATTAGTGGTTGCATTGGCTAATGGTTCTGATGCTATTCTTCTACAAATTTTAAATGGGGATAAATTAGAAGCAATCTTCCAAGTGATCCGTTCTTTTATCCAATACGGTATGGATAAATTACCACTGATGCTATTGAACACAGTGTTGGATTTACTTTACGATTTTAGCAGTGAATCTTTCGAGTTTATTGAATTTGTTTTGCAAGATCAGGAATTAGCAGGATTTATAAATGGTTTAGATCAATTTTCTAAGGGTAATGAATTAACCAGAGTTTTAATTCAAGGTATAGACTTGCAATTTGCTGACACGAATTTGAGTTATGGAAAGGCGGATTCAATAATTCATAAAGTTTGTTCATCTGTACAACATATCAATTGGCAAGAGTTGCAGACTGGAATCGAACCGTTGAATGAGCAGGAAATGACAAATAAAGAACTGAGCCATGTTGCTCAAAGAATTAAGGATCATACGAGTAAACGTTCAGAATCATTGATGAAATTGCAAAGTATTGAAATAGCTGTTGATCTCTTAACAGCTAGTACAGAAATGATTGCTTCATTATATGAAGAAACGCAAAGGAAATTACCGGAATCACTGTCAAGCACCTTGACCGAATTCATTCCACCAATTTTAATGAGTTTACAATCCCATTTGACTTCACGTATTCTCATATCCTGGAATAATTTGCTCTGGTTGTATATTACGTTGGGCATAAACCTCTTCCAATTGCCTAATGAGTTTAGTAGCAACCTTTGGCAATTCGTTAATTCAATTTCACAAGATGATCAAGTAGACATCCAGGTCGGTAAATGGAGCGTAATTTGGGTCTTCTTAAAGACGATAGCTTCACAACAAGACGCTAATAATTTGTTGACTTCGGTTCAATTGCACAACAACGTTGCATTTGTCCAAAATGCAATTTCCGTCTACCATAATGCGTTAGAGAATTCCAACCTCGAATTATGTGTGAAAGTAATTAGTGTGTTGAGTACATTGGCAAGTTTCCAGGGCCAAATTGAAATTAATAGAGCTATTGGTCAATTTATTCTGGAACAACTGGTTTCAGATCGTACTCCTCCAGTAATTTCGGTGGACCTAACTTCATCACTTTTCGAAATATATGCAGATGCGAGCTACGACTATGATGAACCTGTCTATGTCAAAGATGGGTTTCAATCAATCCTTGAATCAAAGACTGTTCCACAATTAAGGCAGAAGTTTAAAATGGTTGATCGTAATAAAGACGTTTCATTAAAGGATAGGTGTACAGAATGCTTCAACATTCTGGACAGTTTTATTCATTATAAGCAAAATGAAAGAGTATAATTCATTTGTATAGTACATAAAAAACCTAAAAATATATATATATATATATTTTGAACATATATATTTAAATCGATGCATAGCATTTCCATTCATTATTTGGTATACTGTTTGGCCTGAGCAGCAACTTTCTTGTCGTATTCAACTCTATTTCTCAAAAATGCTCTCCAAGCAGGTTCTTGAGCAGGTGAGTTAGGATTTGGCGTATCCAAAAGATCCTGTACACCAAGTGTAATTTGCTTCAAAGTGATGGCGGGTCTCCAATCTTGGTCTTCATTTAATATACTTAAACATACAGTACCACTAGGATAGATATTTGGATGATAGAATCCAGCTGGAAATTTCACTTTTGGTGGTTTCGATGGGTATTCATCAGGATATTCAATAGTGATTGGATAAACACCATCCTGCCAAATGGTCCCCGTTTTGCCAGGTATACCTGCTTCCCAATTTTGTAGATTCATCGAACCATCCGGTTTCTTAGATGGTTTAGCATAAAATCCAAATGGGTGGTCCTTCCTCCACTTCTTTCTTTCTTCCTGTAAACGTTGCAAGCAAAGACTACTCATCAATACAACTAGGTTGAATGGAAACTGCGCTGATGATACTATTTAACTATTCTACTAATTGGTTCAGTTGTTTGTTTAAGGCGAATGTTTATAAAGAAATGGAAAGATGACATACCTTCTTAAACAAAGAAGTTGAAAGTTGCAGGGGAACAGGTACAGGAAAGATGAGTAAAGAGAACGAATCCTCCAATACTATCGATGATCAAGATTATGATGAATTAGATGATCTGCTGGATGAAGATCCAACCAAGTTAGAAGAACCACAAGAGTCTAACTCCACCAAAGAGACCAAAAGTACTACCGACAACGCAGGTCCAACTGGCGAAGATATGAAAGAGAAGGAGGATTCTAGCGAAGATCCTGAGGTCAAACAAATGATTAGCGAGTTGGAGAAGGAGTTTGGTAAACTAATGGATCAAGATGGCTCGAATAGCGATGGTAATAGTAGCGGTGAAGCCAAGCAACAACAGGAAAGCTTCAAGCAGATACTGGAAATGTTAGGTGAAGCTTCCAAGGATGCTCAGAACGGAACGGCCAATTCCACTGGATCCTCTCATTCTAAAGATTCCAATGGTCCAGATGGCTTCAAGGACGTGGTTTCCAAGACTCTAGAAAGGTTGAAAGAAAATGGCCCCAAAGTAGATCACAACATCGCACAGGAACAAGGCCAGCAAGACGTTCTTACTCAAATGCTCAGTGAACTTACCAATGGTAATCCCGAAAGCGGTGGCGCAGGTGAGGATGGTGTCGATGACGCCATACTAGCAATGTTAAACCAGATGTCCTCTAAGCAGGTACTCTATGAGCCTATGAGAGAGATGCATACAGAATTTACCAAGTGGCTAGATGCCAATAGTAGCAAGACTAAGAAGGAAGATTTGGACAAATATCACAGACAGTTTGGACTGGTTGAACATATTGTACAAGTCTTCGAAAAACCAACGTATAGAGATGACCATGACAGACAAGAAATTACTCAACTATTAGATCAACTGGAGCAGCTAGGTGATACTCCAGTAAGTAAGGCCCAGAACGATCAAAATCAAGCTGACTTTGGGGAACTGGATCAGGAATTGGCACAGAACTGCAAGCAACAATAAGAAGTGCCGTTGGATCATTCATCTTTGGTAAAATTTTTCCACTGTGATTTGCGGTGTCGATCAATCACACATGATCTGTTGGAAGATCATTGCTCACTGGGCATTCGGTCCCAATCCACATCCCAATTGGGTTGACATCAAATTGGGAATAGTTATTATTTGCAAGGCACCTTCCGAATCGAGTTAGAATGTTCTAAGAGTTTTTTTTTTGACACTTTTGCTTGTATATTCACTCTAAAATAGATCAAGGAACTCTCGAAGTGAAATAAATTATAGTAGTCCTGTGGCATCTACTTTTGACTCACTGTACATTACTTGTCTATAATCTTTGGTAACGCATTCCTAATACTATAGGTTTTATTGTTTTTTTTTTATATACAAATACCAATAACACACTCGTTATGCGTACATCAACAGTTCTAGGTTCAATCGCTTTAGCACTTTTTAGCAACCAAGTATTAGCAACTCCACCAGCATGTCTATTGGCATGTGTAGCTGAAGTTTCCAAGGGTTCTGGTAAGTGCCATGCATTGAACGATGTTGGATGCATCTGTGATGAATCAAGCAGTATTCACAGCTGTTTGAACAATAAGTGTCCAAATGGTAACTCTGGTGAAGCATGGAACTCCTTCGAGAGCTCCTGTAAGGGTAAATCAAGTGGTGGTTCTTCCTCGTCTGCTTTTTCCTCCAGTTCTTCTCATTCTTCGAGCGCTTCCTCTCCTTCCAAGACTGGTGGTAAGAATGTTCAGCCAACTTCTGCCTCTGATTCTAAATCTTCTTCCAATGATGGTGCTTCTAGCACTGATGCCGGCTCTTCCAAGGCCGATGCTGGTTCTTCCAAGACCTCTGCTGGTTCTTCTAAAACCTCTGCTGCTGCTTCAGCCGTCGCTACTACCGCTAACGATGCTTCTTCCAGTGGTGGTAAGAACGGTGGTAATGTTGTGGAAACCCATGTCGTTACCACGACAGGTGGGTCTGGTCCAGTTGTCCATAGTAACTACGAAAACAGGTACTCGACAGTTGTAGAAGGTGTCACCAAGCACTACACCGTCACCGTCCCTGGTTCTCCTGTTACGAAGACTGTTCAAGGTGGTACCGTTATGGACACGACTACTTGTTCTACGACTCTAGGTAAGAGAGATGCTACCAAGACTATTTCTAGTTCATCTTCGTCTGGTGCTGCTAATGTCTTGCAGGTTGGCTCTGCCGCCTTAGTTGCAGCTGCTGCTCTATTGATCTAAGTGGGTTAACAAAGGAAGCGTTAAAAAATGATTAACATTAAAATTACACAATACCTCTAGTTTCGCTCGTTCGTTGGCTTGTTAAGCCTCCGATTTTTTTGGTTCTTTATTATTATTATACAAGCATATATATATTAGCATATGTATGCCTATGTCGTTGATACCCCATAAAAGATCATTCGCTATTCATGAAAGGAGTCTACTGCGTGCTTTCGGTGTAACTGGGAGGCGGTACGTATAACGGCAGTGCTTCCTCTTGGGCCCTACTGTTAGAATGGGCAAAAACTTGTATTGGATCCACGATAATCTCACTTTGTCTTTTATTACCAACGATGTCCCAATCAATCAATAACTGGAAGGAAAAAATTCTTTTGATGGAACAACTTTTAAAACTGTAAAGACGATTACCACGATGTCTATAATCTTCCTCATTAAACTTCAGTCTTTTTAGATTTGGATGATTTTTTAATCTTAATTCGCATTCCCATCTGCATTCATTGGGATTGCTGGAACTAAATTGAACATAACGCCCCCAATTATGTTTCAAAACCATTGTTCGTTTCTCAAACGGAATCTTATCTTCAGCTAATTTCAATGATGACACATTTTGGTTTGCGACCCCTTGGGAGAGATAGGTAACAGTTTCTAGAAGATTTAATTGGACTCTTGTTGGAATTAATCTCAATCTATCAATCAATTCCTTATCACCCATCATAACTATGAAAATATTGTCAAATTTACCACTTCCACTGGCGAAAAGTGGTTCACCTCTAAATGTTCTTCTTAAGTTCGAACTTCTTGTCTCCAGCCACATAACACTATTTTCATCAGGTAACCCAATTCTGTAGGTTGACCTATAAACCCTAACTTCTGGCATTCGAGTCATTACATCAACTAGCGGCGCATTTGTGGGAACCGTTAATTTTTCAGTTTGTAATTTTCCATTTGGTTTTTCCTCTTGTTCACTATTAGGATCCCTTAATGATTCTAATGCTTCCTTAGGAGGTTTATCATCAAGTTTAAAAGTTAAGTCCTTTGATTGGGGTATAAATTCAATGATTTGAACCTCTGTTAATATTTTTTCAAAGGGTTTATACCATGACTTAGGTTTGCCCAATTCGATTTGCACTTGCACCACATAAAGGATCTTGCCGAATGAATAAAAAAATAAGTCTAAATTGTCAAACCTTAACATGTTTTTCCAATTATTATTAAAGCTTGGTGGCAATCTAATGTGATCTCTGTCTAAATAAGTCATCAATCCTTTTGTATGGTTAGAGAGACAATTAGGTTTCTTTGGTAATTTTGGTAGTTGAAATTCGTATTCATGAGCACCTTCCTTTAATTTAAACGGTTTTAGATCACCTTCAATTGCAGTTAGAACATTTTTTGGTGGAAAAACCCTCTGACTCAAATTGACTACAGTATGTATAGTCTTTGTATCTTGCATGGGAGCCATCAAAGCAGCTTGATTTCTCATAACTACTGGATCGATCTTCGTCATCGTTTCAATAAATCCCTTAAGACTGACGTTGATTTGTTTAATAGATACTGGTTTACCAATATCAACAGTCACAGTTCCCGATATGTGATCATGACTGCTGTAGAACTGCTTGTTCTTCGGGGGATTTAGATGAAGTTTAATCTGAGGTGCCATAATTTGATCCTAAATTAGAAATACTACCTTATACTGAGGACTAGCACCATTATCCTGTCTTCAGGTTCTCCTTCAAAAATCAACCTTACTTTATTAGATGGGATTATTAAAAAGACTTTGAAAAGTTATGTAAGGAACACTACCTCAATCTCGCCCTCTTGATATCAATGGTAAAAAAGGACTTGAAGATAATAAAGATTTAAATTTGGATCCCGAAAACTCAATTGGTAAATAAATGAAATCATTTACGAGTGGTATCAAGTTTTTCAGTAGCTGTAGTCGTCAGAGCTTCTTCAAGAAGTTTTATCAAGATGTCGTAGACGTTGCCCCAAAGGAATTCAAACTAGAGGAATTGAAAAGGCCAATCGGTTTAACACAACCACCTAGTCATGGTACAGTTTATTCAAGGGGTAATTCCTTTAAAGATTTGTTTGATAAGGACAAGACTAACAAGAGAAGCAGAGAGTTGGGACTAGAATTTAGTAAATCGGGAATGTATGATATCCACATCTTTAGGAAGACCAATGGTAAAACGTTTATTTCACCTCCATCGTTTTGGCGTCCTGAGAAATCACTTTACTTCCCACACATTGTTGGATCAAGTTTGAATGCTGACCAAGTATCGCTGGAGGATTTATTGAAAGGAAGAGTTTCGGTGATTAGAATATTTAGTAGTAAAGTTGGTGATGATCTTTCCAGACAGTACCTACAAAATGAAGAATTGAAGTTAAACTATTTGGATACTACATCTTTCCAAACTCTACAATCCAAGGGAATCCAGACAGTTGATGTCAATTTTGCTGATAGTGGAATCAAGTATGCACTTATGAAATTGTTTCTTGGACGTCTTAGATCGACGATACCAGTGGAACGTCATTCACACTATCTGTTAGCTAAGAGAGAACAGTTGCCGTTTATTATCAGAGAAAATCTACAGATTAATAACGTTTATACAGGATTCGTTATTGTTGTAGATCCTGCACTCAAAATCAGATGGATGGCAAGTGGTGGTGCTACTACTGACGAATTTAAGACATTGTGGAAATGTGTCAAGGGAATTCGTAAAGAATCGGTTTAAACATATTGCTTTTTCTTTAGCTCTACATGTAAATAACTTTTATAAGCTCATCTCATCGCATTTTATTTAAGTTGCGTTCGGATTTGACAAAAACTTCATACATAATTATTCGGACCCCTTTCAATGAAAAAAAAGGCCCAGAAATGCTAATTAGACCAATCAGATGGGTTCATCAGGAACGAGCCAAGGGTCCAATGTCACCACATAGATTAATGTACGTGAAATGGGGCAAACCCGTTAGTAAATCTCTGCTACTAAGTGTAGGGACGTTTTACTCGTTTTATTACTTATGGGAGTACCTTGAAAAAAAGGAAAACGATGAGAAAAGATTAAAAGATATATAATATACTAATACTGTATTGAGTGAATTTAATCTACAGATTGAATGTCATTTTTCAATCTATTTTCAACAGCCTCTAAAAATTCGTTAGTAGTAACCCAAGCGGATCTATCATTATTACCACAGGCAAAAGCCAAATCCTTTGTCATAATACCATCCTTTTGAACGGTGTCCAAAGTAGCGGATTCTAACAAGTCGGCAAATTTCGTAACGTCTGGGCTGTTATCCAACTCACCTCTTTTAGCCAAACCTCTTGACCATGCAAAGATAGAGGCAATTGAGTTGGTAGAGGTTTCTTTGCCTTGTTGATGTTGTCTGTAATGTCTAGTAACTGTACCATGAGCAGCTTCAGATTCAAAAGTCTTACCATCAGGTGTAATTAAAACGGAAGTCATCAAACCGAGAGAACCAAATCCTTGAGCAACAATGTCGGACTGAACATCACCATCGTAGTTCTTTAGTGCCATGATAAACCCACCCTTGGATTTAACCATTTGAGCAACCATATCATCGATTAAACGATGTTCATAAAATATACCAGCCTTTTCAAATTCAGGTTTGTATTGAGTATCATATAGTTCTTGGAAAATATCTTTGAAACGACCGTCGTATTTCTTCAAGATTGTATTTTTTGTCGACATGTACAAGTTTAGTCCCTTGTCAAGAGCCAACTTGAAAGAAGCATGACCAAATCCACGGATCGATTCATCTGTGTTGTACATGGCAAGTGCAACACCAGGTCCTTTATAATCGTAGACTTCTAGAGTTTGGGCTTCAGATCCATCTTCAGGTCTATGAACCAATTCCAGTTTACCAGGTTTTGCAATCAAAGTATCAGTAGCCTTGTATTGGTCAGCATGTGCATGTCTACCAATAATAATTGGTTTTTCCCATCCTGGCACTAGTCTGGGGATTCTTGGAATAACAATTGGTTCTCTAAACACGGTACCACCAAGAATATTTCTGATTGTACCATTGGGTGATTTCCACATTTTTTTTAAATTGTATTCTTTAACACGACCTTCATCAGGCGTAATAGTAGCACATTTGACACCAACACCGTATTTCTTAATAGCATTGGCAGCATCATGAGTAATTTGATCACCAGTAGCATCACGGGAAGTAACTGAAAGATCGTAGTATTTCAAATCAACATCGACATATGGCAACAGCAATCTTGATTTGATTTTGTCCCAGATGATACGAGTCATCTCATCACCATCCAACTCAACAATAGGGTTCTTGACCTTGATCTTGGAAACCACAGACGCGGTTGAAAAGCATCTTCTTGCAAACATCATGAACAGTATAACCAAATTACCTTAGTTCCAATCCACGATACGCTCAGTAACCGTCAATATTATTCTCTCTCTCTCGTCGTTATAGTCTTTCTTTAAACCCTTTACTTATGGATAATGGACCATTTTTATCCTTTGAAGGAGGAAGAACCGCACCGGTACCGCCTTAAATTATCGTCACTTTGTACGCATCATCAAATGACAAAATGTTATGACAAAATATCCATAATATAGGAACGAATATTAAAATATTCAGGTCAATGGAGACCTTTTAGACGTTTTGAGCCTTTGAAAAGGTTGAATATGAATTTTTAGAGGTTTTTTAAAAAAAAAGGAGGAAAATTGAGCAACTCTGTGACTTTTCGCAAATTTATTGAATAATGGAATATAGCGATCAGCATAAAGGCTTAAATAGATCTTTAACAAACATCCTTAGTGTATTAGGACCTTGAACATTGTCGAGCCAAAAAATTTTGTATTCGAATATATCTGTGTTTTCTTTGTATGATGATTTCGTTAGTTTTGGCTTGGTCTACATTTTTAGCATTTACTGAAATCGATATCTCTGCACATAAACATTAATTTTAGGACAACAGTGGACTCACCAATTAAGCAGCCAATCGAAGACAAACCATCAGATGCCCTCATTCAAATCATCCTTAATTTAGTGCGTCCTCTTTCTGCACTACTTACCGCACACTCTAGACATACTAGAGTTTCGGCGGCTAATTGGAGACCAACATCACTTTGTACGAAGTGCATCGGCGGCTAAATGAAAAACAGCGGCAAGAATGAAACATAATTTCTTTCTTCCAGAATTTACACAGTAGAACAAAGAAAAGAGACCTAAGCATAATGCCAACTGGTCTTTTCGATCAACCGTTTGTTCATTGTGGTGTTTGCCACAAAGGTTCAAGTCCAGAAGACCCGCTCTATCTTACTTCATGTGCCCATACGCTGTGTTCCCAACATATGAATGCCAAGTTTTGCCCCATATGCCAAATTAATGATATTCTAGTCATTAAATTGACAGAGACCAAACAATTGCCAGACGAGATTAAAATGCTTTTCCAGCCGATTCCGTCATTACTAGAGAATCTTCACAACGTTTCGCAATTTCAAATTACAGGAATGGTTAATCAATGCCATTACTATCAAGATCTATGTGAGAAATTGAAGGAAAAATGTTCACGCCAGAGACAGTTACTTTACCAAGCCAAGCAAGAATTAGATTCTGTTGCTCAACTAAAGAGCAGAATTACCGAATTAGAAGCACAGCTGCAGTCACAATCAACTACATCATCATCATCAGTATTTAGCGGATTAAGGACGAACTATAGAGCTCCTGATACTGTAGATCTTACGCTGGATGAAAATTCCAATCAAGAGGAATCATTTATCAGAAAATTGAAGACTACAAATTTACTGAGGAACAAAAGGCATACGGTGGACCTACCCAATTCTGATGGAAATTCAGATTCATCCATTTCAGATATAATGGCAGAATCAACGCAATTGGATAAGCAAGAGGCTCCAAGGAAGAGGAGTTCGGATTTATCCAATTTTTCTAATAATTTACCGCAGGCTCTAAACAAGCTACGAATAGTGAAAAGAAACCATACGTTTAATAATGCCAACGTTAACAAGGCTACTTCCTCGAAAGGGCACCAAGGATTAGTGACTCATATGCGTAGCAGTAGTAGTAGTAGTAACAGCACTGGTAACACTAATACTAACATGCGTGCTCAAACACAGACCAATTTACTCATGCGCAGAAACACTATATCTAGGGGTCCTATTGGCAGTTCACAAGGGAGTAACAGCAGTAACAAGTTTAGAAGGATAAGATAGAGGATGATGGCTTGCAAAAAAGGTGAAAGAAAAAAAAAAAAAAAAAAACGAAAATAATAATGATAATAACTTCTGTTTTATTCTATTTGCAATAAATATGACGTGATGGGCATAAAAGCTATTGAGAATCCAATCATTGTATCATTTTCAACTTTAATTACTGAATCGACCTTACCGTTTCCCAATATATCGGTAGAATATTAAGAACTTTTAACGCTGTGGAATGTATACGGAACAAAACCGCTTAGATCAAACCCTGCTTCTTTTGTTGAACTAGACAGGCAACAAATGGGAAGAGGAAGCCAGCGCCAAAGAAGCCAAAGTGGATCCACCCATATGGGATCTTTCTGTTCTTGACCTTAACTGGGATGTTAGAATACACACCTTCTTCGAAATGGCTCTGGCTTCTGATGGTAGACGAGAAAGTCCTTCTAGTGGAAAATCTTAACAACTGTTGTCTCAACATAACTGATATGGGAACGACGAGATATGACGCTGTTGATCAATTACAACCGAGAGTTAGTCTTCAGAGAATACGCTAGCAATTATGTTTTACCGTTACCAGTAGAGCTTCCCAATTTTTTTTTTTTTTCACCTTAGATGGCGAGAAAGGCTTACTTAGGAAAATGATGTGTGGTGTTTGGGCGAGATGATGCTGGTGTTAGAAGAAAGCGCAAATTTGATTGGTTAAGTGGTGATGAGAATAACGAGTGGATTCTGTGCGATGCTGGACTGTAACCGTTGTAACGTTTAGAATAATCATAACGAAGGAAAATTGAAAGAGAACTACTAAGATTTGGCCTCGGATTTTGGATTTACTTTGACACAGATCATTAAGTAATAATAATACGGGAAATGCCTGCCATTGCACCAATTCAAGGTACTCTAAAGAAAAGAATTATTGCTGATATCGTTACCGGGTTTGCCATCGGTGGTGTTATGGGCAGCTATTGGTGGTGGGGATACCACAAGGGGGTTATCAACAAGCGTGAAACCTTCTATGCCAAATTAGCTGAACAAAAGAGAGCTGAAGCTGCTGGTCCTTCTGGTGGTGATGAAGAAAACTAAGAGCGTTAATTGAGGATTGAGTTTTAGATGGATTACGATTATACATGAGAATGCAAATAATATAAAATAAAAAAAAGAGATAACAATAATATATTCGAGACTTGGTTATGATCCAGTGTAAGACGTTTTGTCATATTTATTAAGTAGAAGAACAAGTGAGAAAAAGAAAAATTGACTAATTTGATTTTTTTTTTCTTTTATTATTACTATGATCGTTATTGCGATTTCAACATCTGAACCTAGTAAATCGATTGCCATTGGTAATTCCGTCACTCACAATGATAAATCGTTTATATATCTCCTTCTGACGTAATTTGTCCTGTAAAAACTTCAAAGTGGCTATTTCACCCATAGTAATACCACCAATGAACACTAAGATGACGATATCTGGTATACCAGAGTCAGGCTGACCAATAGTGACTCTTCGCTTACTTTTGCGTAGTGGTGGCATCCATGATTCTGCATGAATTAGGTTAGAATCACCATAAAGTTGTGCAATTAACTCTTCCATTTTGAAGATGTTGGGCGGCCTTGAAATGATAAACGGTTGTTGAGAATTGTAATTCTTGCTGAGCACGGATCTATCATATAGCGACTGTATCAATCTTGTAGTAAGTGGAACTACACCACAATATGCAAATGAAAGTTCATCCCTGTTGGAATCCTCAGTTCGCGGTAGCGTGTCCAACCAGAGGGAAATACTACGATATTCCCTCCTCCAAGTAATACTGTCGGTATTCGACAAATGTGATTTGCTTGTAAAAATTCCTCTGTTAGTTAGTCTTTCTAATTGGAAGATACTCTGTAAGCCATACGCATCAACCAATTCTTGCTTGACAAATTCATAATCTTTGTCTCGAAGCCCATTTCTACAAAGCGACAGGACGCACACCAACCTTAATACTGTATTCACCGGTAATTGATTTTCGTAAATTAGTTCTAAAATACTATCTACGCTTCCCCTGTTGTCCAGCACCAAAGATACTATATTTTGTTCCAATTCAAGTATTTTATTAAACTGAGATTCTTGTTCATTTTCTACTTGCCTTAAAATGTCCGCAGATAGATCAATATGTTTATTAATTAATTTACGATTTTCTTGTAATTCGGGTATCGCATCAACAAATTGTTTTAATTCACCTAAATTATCAGTTCTTGGCCTTGATGAATATTTATCATCAGAATCCCTTGCCATTATGTTCAACCTAGGGCCTAAATCACCAAAATTCAAGAATTTCAGCTCTTGCCAGACGTCATCATCCGCATATCTAAATGATAGTTGTTTCTTGGTTTTCGTCTTAGCACCTGGCGTAAATTCGTAAAGATCATCAATTAATCCTGCATATGTCAATTGCGTCAAAAGTGGAGTCAATGGGTCCATATCTCTTTCCATAACAATCAAGTCAGTCTCCAATCCGCTGTATTTATCACCATACAAAGTTTCTTTAACGAATGATTTTTCAGCATCTTCCTTCGTTTCCATCCTTTTGCGTAAAGATTGTACCAACTTTTTAGACTCTCCTCCGAATGATACAGCATGTGTAACATTAGTCTGTGTCTGATTCAATAGTGATTCCAAACAGTTAACCATATTGTCCACTAGAATACCCCTTGTTGCCGTTTGCATAAAACCTTCACTTGGTGAATACATACTTTCCTGGTCACTGTTGTATAAGACATGAGCAACCAACACGTCATCATCTATTTGTGGAAAAGGTAACATATTCCATCCTATCAGTTTATTTCTACTTGAAGTCTCCAATTGAGATTCTATAAAATGCGGAATTTTAGCATCACTCGTAGTATTATCTTCAACGAGCTCATTAGCACTTTGAGTATCCCAAGTACAGAATACAATGTTGAGTCCTGGTAAATTTAAAGAATGAACGACGTCTTTCAAGGGTTCTGGCAGGGCAAAATCTAACCGTACATCAATGAGAAAAACCAAATCCATACCTGGAAGCGTATTCAAAATTTCTGATACTTCATTCTTGAGCTGTTCACTTACCAAAACAATCTTTCTAGCAGGTGTTGATTCTGTCAATTGCGTAAAGGTGAAGAGGGCATTAATGATAGAAAGAATTTCAGGTTGAACCACTAATATTTGCTCATTGGTTGAGATTTCATTCAGGATTTGAAAAAAAGACTTGCTTAAGATCCTCGAAAACTTCCTGGTATTCCAATTTTGGTTCATAAATCATACAATTGATTCTCTTAACCGCCTAATATCACTCTAACAGATGGTATTTCTTCATCTATTGATGTTCCTATAGAAGATAGATTTCAATATTCGGACAATGAGGGAACTTCATAAATATCGGACAAAAGCTGTCGCGCGTCAGTAATTCCTGAGAAATAATAATAATAACAATAAATAATGATGATTAAGTTTATAATAATACTAAAAGGTCTATGCTGCTATACCACTTCTCGACGCAAAGTCTTCATAATAGGCTAGCATTTCAGGCGTAATTATCCTGGATATACCTGAGATGGCCTTTTCGAAATGACGAGATTCCACCTTACAGGTCTCAACATCTTCCATAATCGCAGCCAAACCTGCTTCTTGACACAATAGCACAATCTCAGCACCGGAGCATCCATCTGTCTTTTGAGCAAGAAGTTCTAGATCATAGTCAGGTTCTGAGTCAATGCTAAATTTACCAGTACATTTTTTCAAAATTTGTAGTCTTGCAGAATAATCTGGTGGCCCCACGTAGATGTGTCTATCCAGCCTTCCTGGTCTTAACAATGCAGAGTCAATTTCATCTGGTCTGTTTGTAGCTGCAACAATCACTACACCCTTTAATTCTTCCACACCATCAATTTCGTTAAGCAAAGAAGTTAAAACATTGCCGGCAGCAGCTGTAGATGAACTTTCACCATCACGGCTGGAAGACAGGGCATCAATTTCATCGAAGAAAATTATACTGGGTGCAGCAGAACGTGCTTTGTGGAAAATATCTCTTATGGCTCTCTCGGATTCACCGACGTATTTGCTAAAGATTTCAGGACCTTTAACGGCTAGGAAATTGACACCAGATTCTGTTGCTAATGCCTTGGCAGTTAAAGTCTTGGAACAACCAGGTGGACCATAAAGCAGAACACCCTTAGGAGCAGAAACGCCGAGACGAGCAAATGTTTCTGAGGCTTCTAAAGGCAATTGAATCATTTCTCTCATCTTTCGTTTTAAAACTTCTTGCCCTCCAATGTCAGACCAATAAACTTTGGGCATTTCTAGAAATATTTCTCTCATAGCACTAGGCCTTGTTTCTAGCAGTGCATTCTCTAAATCTTCTCTAGATACTTTGAATAAAGATTCATCTATCTTATCTTCCTGCCCGAGTACCCTTTGAATTGTCTTCATAACAGATTCCCTACATAGAGCAGTAAGATCAGCACCAACATAACCATGAGTCTTAGACGCTACATCTCTTACGTCTTCTACCGAAAGAGAATGTTTTTCTGATGACATCTTTTCAAACTGTTTTGTTAAAATGTTCATCCTTGCTTCGACGTCAGGAATAGCAATTTCCACTTCTTGATCGAAACGACCGGGTCTTCTTAATGCAGGATCGATATTATTAGGTCTGTTTGTTGCAGCTACAACAACTATTCTTCCTGCAGCTCCCATACCATCCATTAAAGTCAATAGTGTTGCGACAACTCTACTCTCCACCTCTCCTGAGTCATCACTAGCACGGTTGGGGGCAATTGAATCTATTTCATCAATAAAAATTATTGAAGGCTGATATAACTTGGCTTCGTCAAATATTTCTCTTAAAGTAGCCTCAGTTTCACCCAAATATTTGGAAACGATCGAAGGTCCATTAATTGTTAAAATATGAGCATTAGTTGTGTTGGCTACGCATCTCAAGAGCATGGTCTTACCTGTACCTGGTGGTCCATGTAATAGAATACCTCTTGGAGGCATCACACCAAATTCACTAAACAAATAAGGTTTGTGCAGCGGCAAATGAATAGCATTTCTTAAAATTTCGATTTCTTTTGCTAAACCACCAACTGAATCATAACTGATGGCTCCCAAAAGATTAAATCTGGAGCTAGGTTTAGATGCTCTTGTGAATTCTAATTTGGTAAATCCTCTACGAAATATAGCCGGTGGTGCCAAATAAGGGGAACTGTCCTCCATCATTGTCGCTTTTGAATCTTCATTCAGAGAACATGCAGAAACATCAGGCAAATTTTCATCTTGTAGATCTACAACAATTGGATTCAACTGATTGATTTCAAGCATGATCCCTGGCATAATTATTCCAATATCATTCAAGATACGTTCGATCATCGTGCGGATTCCACTATCATCAATATCCACACCTTGTATAGACCCTATAGTTACCTTTGTGGCATAAGAAGGTTGATATTGAACTTTTTTTATCTCTAATCGATCACCAAATAGAACACTACCCACGGATCTCATAGTGGAAGAAAGCATTATGACATTAACTGGATGTGATAACTCATCTCCTGGTTTGGCAACAACAACGATACCGTTAGAACCTAACTTCGATAAAATAAACAAGGACCCAGGATTGATTTCAAGCTCTTTCATAACATCGGGGTGTATTATCGCTGTGGCAGCATTTTTATAATCGTTAAACTTTGCAGGTAAAGGTCTAGCAACAAACGCAGTGGGAAGTTTGAACTTTGGTTTTAAAACACTATCAGATGACGGAGCAGCTGATGGTTTCTTCTTAGATGTATTAGAAGCGCTTTTAGGAGCCATTGCTTGAGGATTTTCTTCGATTTTGTCGATTTATTGATAGTTCAAAAGTTAGCGATGAGCTTGAATTAAGACTACACTATCTGAAATTTTTCTGTTATGACAAAAAACACAACAGATTAACAGTATTAGCATTTAGAGCTATCGTTCAGTTGATTTTGAACCAAATTATCGATGTCAAAGCCTTGGGAATGCTTTTTCCAGAGTTTGAGGACTCCTGTTTGCACTTGCCTGCGAAGACTCTCTAGCACTACTCGACTCAAAACTGTCACAATAAAAACCTTTGGAAAGACTCCTGATAGAATCAAACCCAAACTATTAGATGATCATAGGGACGGGAACTTGGCTCGAATAGCACATTTAAAAGAACATCTGGAATTGGACCAATATGGTATAGGGATTGCCGATGAATTAGAAGTAATTAAATGCCTTTACCCAACGAAATATGCAAGAATTGGTCTCCCCAGTGGTGTAACTTATAGCAACCACCAATTAGAAACTCTAGGTAAAAGGTTACTTTGTTTACAGGTTTATCAAGCTTACTTAAGTATATTCAAAAGGTCAGATAGTGATGTCTGCGGTTACGATTTTAATTACTATCACAAGATGCATAATATGAGCAATGCCAAGCAAAGACCAGCAAGTGTTATTCACCGATACCTTAAGCACAATAATGTCGGCAAGCTTGCTAGACTTCAACTGCCGAATAACAGAATTCCGTTGAGAGTTCAATATTATTATGACCAAAAGAGTTTTAGCGCAATTATTGGATATATCTCAATGAGTAATGAGGACCACATCGTAAGAAAATTCTTGGAAAAAATCGTAGCTGAAAAGTTGATTAGGACAGTCCTACTTCGATGAACTACATGTAAATAGAATTTATCAATATCACTAGCATCAATAGTAATACTATTTATTAATTTTGGGTCAATCAATTTCAACTACAAGTAAAGAGAAGCGGCAAATACGATATCTCTTTTGATCAATTCTTGAGCTTGACTCATTTTCATATGCAAATTAGAATTACCAATAATAATAGATGCAGTCTTGACTTCACGGCAAATTTCATCTAACCAAGTAATCACTCTAACCACAGTACCTTCTGCTTCAACACTTATTTCCATAATTTCTTTGAAAGAAAGGCCACGAGCCCATTCATAAACCACATTCATCATTGCAAACCTTTTCTTCTCCAAAAATTCTGATTCTTCCTGGGTCAGCGGTATTTGATGACTACCAACAACTTCAAGCATATGACTATAAATTTCCTCAATTCTCTCCTTACCTCTTGCTAACCTTGGTGTCGCCACGGGTGGTTCTTCATCCCTGGTTCGTCCTTCATAGACAAATGCTGACAATAAGGCGACAATTTCTTCAGGTTCAAAGTCACCAAGGAAGTTATCTAAAATCAATTCTGTAATAACCAATTCGTAACCAGAGTTAATCTCACAGGCAACTCTTCCCTTCAAAGAGACGTTATGGTTTTGGTCAATGAAACCGGCATCTTTCAGGACGGCCAGTCTCTTCTCGTAATCAGGCAATAAATTCAAATTCTGGTCCGACATTAAATGATACAAATCCTTGATATCTCTTTCAATCATGAAAGCGTTATATTTAGGTAGGAAATGTTCTGCTAGATTGGGACAATTTAATGCTTGGTAACCAGAAATTTCTTTTTGAATGTTATTCCTTTCCAAAACGTATTGATGAACTTTCAAGCTACCTTGTTTTTCCGAAGTGCTCTCCTTAAACTTCTGAGCAATCTTTAAAATAATCCTAACTTCTTCATCAAATCTCTTGAGAGCTTCAGGCTCCTTCTTTATTATATCGGTGAAAGATACCTTGATGGAATAGGCGGTAGTGAATTCAATCGAAGTTATAGGTATTTCTTCCATGAAGAATTTTCTCGACCTGAATGTGCCAAAATTTTTCTTTGTGTATGAAGTCATGTTTATCAAGTAAGGCAAGTGATTAGGCTCACCAGATTTTAAAGCGTTGGGTTCAGTGAATGACATAACAATCACAGAGGATTTCTTCATATGGACACGGAATACGAAACCTAACTTCAAATTATCATTTTCATCCCTGAATAGTAGGAGACGGCCCACCCGCAAGACTTGATATACTTTATCAGTTTTAATCAATTCCTCCATCATATGAGCAGTACATTCTTTTAACCTTATAGCAGAGTTCAGGAATTGATCCAAATCCTTCTCACAGTATTCACAATCATCATAAGTTTTGATATCCTGCAACTTTTGCTGTAGCTCTTTTATTTTTTGTTCATGTTCCGGCAACAATGTTTGTTTCGAATTTTCACTGAATGAATATTTAATCATTTCCTCGACCTTCAAAGCCTCGATTCTCAATAAGTTCAAAATCATATTGTATGTCAGTCTAAATTGTGACTCTAATTTTGTTGGGACACCCATTGACACTTCTTTGAAGGATGCAACTGGCAGAGGATCTGTATATGTCATTACAATGACGGTACCTGTTTTATCCAGACCTCTACGACCCGCTCTACCTGCCATTTGGGTAAATTCACCTGGATTCAAAAACCTCAATCCTTGCCCATCGTGTTTTTCGATTTCACTAAAGACAACGGTTCTTGTAGGCAAGTTTAAGCCCATGGCAAAGGTTTCAGTGGCAAAGAGAACCCTGACTAAACCTTTAGCAAACACCATTTCAATCAGTTCCTTGACGATAGGTAATAGCCCACCATGGTGCACCGCAATACCACGTTCTAACAAGGATCTAATCTTTATAATCTGTGGTAGTTCCCTATCTTCCTTCTTTAGTCTATTAACTGATTTTTCGATGAACATATGGATTTGAGATCTTTCTCTACCACCACAGAAATTGACACCTTCGAGCCAATCAGCATACTCTTCACATCTTTTTTTACTAAATACAAAAACGACAGCGGGCAATAAATCTTTGGATCTTAAATGATTGACTAGATCTGGCCAAGTCTTCTTATTAGGACCTGATTTTTTGAAAAATTTGCTCTTATTAGACCCAATAGCACCGGCACCACGAGAGCCACCACGAGCAACCCCACCACGGCCACCACGGCCACCACCACGAGTGACACCACCTTTGTTGGTTGCAGATGACCCTGGCCCATTCTCCTTACTCCCAGATTTACTGTCTAATAGCTCTTTATGCTTTCTAAAATTTGCCTCTAAAAACTGCTTGTTAGAATTTATTACAGGTATCAATTCGTTTTTGGTCCAAACGTTAACCTCCAATGGAACTGGTCTCTTTGGAGTCGAAATAACGTAAATGTTCTTTTGCTTTGTTCTACCAATCCAGTTGGCAAATTCAAAAGTATTGGGAACGGTAGCAGATAGAAGAATGAACTTAACGTGTTGAGGTAGCATAATAATAACTTCCTCCCAGACGACACCACGATCTTGATCATTGACATAGTGTACCTCATCGAAGATTACGAATTCCACATCACGAATTAAATCTGCACCTCTGTAAAGCATAGATCTTAAGATTTCCGTTGTCATAATTAGACAGCCAGCCTCCGGGTTAATTTGCACATCACCTGTGATTAAACCTACGCCTACATCTTCAAACGTTTCCCTAAAGTCTCTGAATTTCTGATTAGATAGCGCCTTTATTGGAGAAGTGTAGATTGTCTTTGTCATATTCCTCTTTGCCATAGCAATTGCATATTCCGCCACGACGGTTTTACCCGCTGATGTGTGTGCCGCGACAAATACAGAATCACCCTGTTCCAAGTGATAGACCGCTTCCTTTTGGAAAGTATCTAATTCGAACGGCCATGTCCTCGCAGGGTTTGGTATCAATTCTTCAAAATTATCAATCTTATGGTGTAAATCAACCACATGAGCCCATTCTTTTGGTCTCATAGCACCCCTGGATTTAACTACATTACGTGAAAAATCAATACCCATCGGTAATAATTCGTCAATATCGTCAGTATTCCCTCTGTCCTCCTCGTTAACATCATTTTCTTCACCTAAGATTCCCTTCGCCGTCTTTCTCTCTACGCTATTTTCTATATCCCTTTGCTGCTCTTCAAATTCTCGCTGTACTTCCAATTCGTTATCTTCTTGATCTAAGCTTTGCAACTCGTCAACTCTATCTTGGTTATCATCAGACGTAAATGCATTAACAGGCTCTATACCTCTCTCAAAACCACGAGGAACATCGAAAAGGCCTTGATCATCCTTATGTAGCATCTTAGTAGCAGCTGCTACACTAGATACACCCTCGGTGGTTTGAACTGCTGTCATGGAAACACCACCAGGCATAAATGGCAATTGAGCAGTAGAGCCCCTTATGGAGTTACCATGAGGATCAATACCCCTGTTTAATGATAAAGAATTAGCAGCATTAGCATTGGCAACTTCTTTAAGATTAACCTCTTCTTCATATGAAGATACGTGACCATCAATACCTTTCCTTCTCAGATGAAAGGAAGTTCTGTTAATAGGATCTGGGATCGTTAAAAATTCCTTGTAGTCCGTATCTTTATTCTGCGGAAACTGCTGTACCTGGTCTAATAGACTCCATGGAAGAACATTATTGGGTTGAAGAAACCTTTCCCTAACATGATCGTCTGTATGGACCGGCTCAATACGACTCAATCTATCCTCAAAAAGTTCCACATCTTCTTGCGTAGCCTCCCTTAGGGAATCATAGAGTTCTGCAATGGACACACCCATTCGAATAAGTTAACCGTCAGTTACTAATGTTTGTGATAAGGATGCTTCGAAATCAACGCTCTATCTATATATACCATTGAACTATTGAAGAAGACACCTTCTTTGACTGAAAAGTTACACTAGGTTGCGTACGGAGTGATATTAAATCCCGTAAGTGATTTACGTTTATTTAATCATATATATATATATATATTCACGGTAGTAATGACTATAATAATGATGATTGACGATGGTAAAAGTTGCGAATACAGTAGTAATAGTAGTAATAGTGTTACAATACTTCACCAGTTGATCCCAATATAAAAACAACAACAACAACAACAACAGAAAAAATGATAAATGGAAAATAGAAAATGGAAAACAGAAAATGGCAAATGAATTAACAAAAAAAAAAAAAAAAAAAAAAAAAAAAAAAAAAAAAAAAAAAAAAAAAAAAAAAAAAAAAAAAAAAAAAAAAAAAAAAAAAAAAAAAAAAAAAAAAAAAAAATGAAAATAATAAAACAATCGAATTCCGAAAGGACTACTCCTCTTCACTCTCGCTACTAGCATCATCATCATCTTCCGACGAAGACGAGAAATTATGACCCACCTGGGCTCCAATAGGAGAACCATTAGAACTCAATGGCGATGCACCATCCAAAAGAGCAAGCTTATTCTTTATCTTTTCTATTTGCCTATTCTGTTCCTCCTGACTTAGCGCCTTCGACCGCCTTTTCTTCGAAACACCACCTGAAGTAGAAGTGGCCCCGGTTGGAGATAGAGCAGGGCCGTCAATACCATTTGTAATACCATCATAACCAGACTGGGCGGCTTGACCGTTGTCGAACTCCTTAAAGAAAGTGTTGTAGAGCGTTAGAATCGTATTATTATCAAGGGTATCGAGATCCAATTCTACTTCATCATCTTCTTGCAGGTGAGGCATCGATTTCTTTATAATTCCAATCACCTTTTCCAATTTCACAGGTGGCAAGTCGTTAATATGCTCAGTAATGATTCGTTTCATATCATAAGTAACTATAGTCTTTAGCTTCTTACGACGTTTACCTGTGCTCAAACCACTTGTTCCTGCTCCCAAACCGACTGCAGTGTTCCCTACACCATTGATATCAACACCTCTCCTCTTACTCGACCTCCTACCTCTGTGTTTACGTGCACCTCTAGCCAATCTTCTTTCCTTTCTTATCCTATCGAGTTCCTGCCGTTTTAACTGCTGTAACTCAACCTTCATTCTATTCAACTGTTCTTCCAAATACTGAATCGCGGGATTCGTAATCGAAGTTTCGTCGACCTCGCTTTCAGACTCCGAGAAATCCGTCTCCATTCCAACATCGCCTGAAATATATCCATTCTCTCTTTCACTCTCAGAGTCCGATTCCGCAATTATAGGCCTATCTGCCCATCTACCATTAAATACATCTTCTAAACGATGTCCCATCATATTTACTATAGTACCTTCGGGATTAAATGTATAACAGTTGTGGAAAACAAGCCTAACATCTTTTTCAAACTCTTCCATAGATGGATACTTCCAATTGTTCAATTTCGAACCAACTGTACCCAAATCCATCGGTTCTTTGATATAATCGAAATAGGTCGGACAATTCAATGCAACTGGATCAACAGGCTCCAAAAACGGATAATTAAAAGAAGCATACTTCTTCGACGTCAGCTCTTTCAAAACCTGCTGACAAAACTTCATCGCCTGCTGCAGTTTCCTAGACCTAGGTTTCCTAGTCTCATATGGATATATATCTTTGCTTTTCGGCGGATGAATCTCGCGCTTAGGTCTTCCGTTATGCGTCTGTGCTCTTCTAATCACTGGTACTTCTTCATCCAATCCTGAAACACTACTTCTTCTTTTACGTGGCTGTTTAACAGGAGGCGCATCTTTTGCAGGCATGTTCAGCATGTGTTTTTCAAATGACGCTTGAATATTACGCGCCATCTGTGAGATTACTGCTTGTTGCCCATTGAACCTAATACAGTTGTTTACCATAAGATTGAAATCGTCTTGTACCTGTTCAGGAGTCTCATAAGCATTTACATTCAACTTCCTCTCAATTGTCGAGAGATCCATAGGTCTCTTGATGTAGTTAAAATAAAACGGTACATTGAGTGCAACCGGATTTACTGGTTTTAGAAACGGCCTAGCATCTTTAAGTCTTTTAATTGCCTTAATAGTCATCAGTGCATGTCTTTGTTGGTGTTTAGGTAGTGGAGTCTCCGGCAAGTTATTCATGTCCGGTTCAGGCGGTGGCGGAGGCGCTGGCACCATCCCCTCAGCGGCACTGGCGCTTGGTGCCGGTGCCGCCGAGGACTCTTCATTGTTTTCCGCATTTGCATTCGTATCGGCGCTAGCGCCGTTCTCCGTTCTATTGTCCCCCGCATCGTTAGCGCCACCTTTCTCCGTGCCGTTAACGCCGTTAGCCGCCGCCGGCGCAGCTTCTGTTGCACCTTCCTCCACTTTAGTGTCCCCGCTCTCCGGTGAGGATTCCTCGTTCTTCGCTACCGCCTTCCCCGATTCCAGCACCGCCTGTGTGTCCGGAACCTCCGGCTTTACATCCATCTGTCCGCCAGGCACCGTTTCGGTCATTGTTCTGCGACAAGCGCGATTTTTTTCTTCTTCTTTGATTTCCCCTTTCGGTTCCGTCAGCCTCTCGTCAGAGCAAAAAGAAACAAAGGAGAAAGTGAAAAAAAAGAAAAAAAAAAGGGAAAAAGAGTTCTTTGAGGTTCTTTAACCTTCTTTTAATACCGGGTGGGAAAGTAGTGCCTAAGTACGGGACTGAGTGTTCCCCTGGAAAAGGTTCACTTCTTAAATACTTTGAGGGTTGGGCGCCTTTAATGCCGAATTTCTCATGCAGTGGAACGCGACACGTCAACTGTTTTTTTGCTAGGGGGCTTCTTGGGAGTGGTGGAAATTTAGTAAGAGAGAAGGGAAGAAAGAAGGAAGGAAAGAAAAAAGGGGCAGCCCGGGTAAGTCCGTTCCACTAGCTCCGTGAGAGATGATATACACAGGACGGATATATGTACGGATGTAAGAGTTCTTAAATGCGGGTAATAAAAACAACTATTACCCGCATGGCGGCAATAAGTGGCTGGTTCTTGTAATACTCATATGTGGTCACTGTCAACGAAACGTTTCGATATTTCCCTGATTTTTTTTTTCCCCTAACCCCTTCTTAGCCATATAGAAAGAAGTAGGATTTGCATCAGTAGTAACAGTAACAAATCGATTGATGGATCTCTAAAGGACTGTCTCTATCATTTTTGACCATTGACTGCCGAGTGTGCAAAAAGAAACAGCTCAATTCTGTGTTAATATTCTACAAAATATACAGCAAGATGTCTATTTACTATAAGATGGTATTTGGGATTCTGGTGGCAGAAGTCACGATGTTTTCGGTGTTGGCGCTGCCATTGCCCTCAAAGATTCGTAAACCACTGGTATTTGTTCTAGTACGTCCATTCCTGAATGATGTTATTCAAGTAGCAATTAAGTGTATGCTAGGGTTCGTTCTGTTACTGTTTGTGGATTCAGTGAATAGAGTATACACGGTAGAACAGGAACTAGATGCTGTTAACCCAGCAGGAGCATATTCTTCAAGCAGAATGGAAGTTCTTTCGAGAAAGTTCTTTGCACAGAGAAACATGTATTTGACGGGAATCACACTGTTCCTGACATTCGTTTTAGTTCGTACTTTCAACCTGGTTCGTGAATTGCTGCAGTTGAAAGACCGTTACCATTTGAAATCACCAGACTATGATACGTCTGCTGAGGAGAAAAGGAATGTTGAACAGAAAAAACAGCTTGAGACTAAGATTTCAGAGCGCGATGCAGAAATCAAAAGGTTGAAGGAAAAAGCTGCAGCTTTGCAGAAGGAAATTTAGTTCATATAAAGCGCTACTAAATACAAAGAGGATTGAATTTATATCGAATCAAAAGGAACTGCTCTTGTGCTTTGGAGTGAAAGCGAAGTTTTCCTCCGCCTTGCCTAAAAACATTTCGCTGAGTTTGATCCAGTCAGAAGCGTCAGGACTAGCAAGCATGGTCTCTATTTGGTCGCGACCTTTCCAATTTGGTGGGCGGTCGTTTAGTTGGACTGGATACTTCTCACAGATTCCCACTGGGATATAACGATGGAAGAAGGACATGAATTCGCAAAAGAACCTACGGGATTGGGCGACACCGTATTCGTCGGATCCCCAGTGTTCAAGCGCGAACTGCACGTAATCCCTTAGTATGTCTAGTCTTTGAGTTGAGGATTTATCCAAATGCTGCTGGGCATCCACTTCTTCGAAAATCCACGGTTTGATTAATGCACCTCTTGCAACCATGACACTGTCAATTGCATCGCTGCGATCAACGTGGTTGTACCAATCTTCGAAATTGTTCACATCACCGTTACCGACGAATTGGATCCTTTGAGATCTTTGGCGGCCTTCTCTGTCGTATTCGTCTTCATGGGAACGCAGTTGTTCTGCAACCCGTACTACGTAGTCCCAATCTGCACTCCTTGTGTATCTCTGTGCTCTTGAACGTCCGTGCAAGGTTAATGCAGACACATCTGTCTCATTGACCAATCTACGCGCCAGCGAAGCTGCAACTGGATGGCCATCCTTTGTGCCCGTACGAATCTTAGCGCTGACTGGGATTTCACCTGAAACGTAGCTCATTGCATTCAAACAGCGGATCATCCGTGCAGGATTGTCTAGAAGTGCACTTCCTGATCCTTGGCGATATACCAGATCAATAGGACATCCGCAGTTCAGATTAATCTCACTGATGTGAGAGGTATTGGCTGCAAGCGCCTCTGCCGCCTTCGCAGCCTGCCATGCCTTTGCACAGGCAATCTGGACACCGAACCCAGGATACTCACTTACATGAGCCTTTGGCAGTGCCCATTCAGAGTTCGTACCTTGGATCAGCGGCACTGCCAGTGCCATCTCTGAGTAGGTTATATCCGCCCCCAATTTACGCATCAATCTTCTGTAGGGCAAATTTCCAACAGTGGTCAGTGGTGATACGATCTTTTTACGGTTAAAGTCCAATTTCTTCTTCTCACTCGCAAAATATCTCGTATCCTTGTACTGATTGTAGAGTTCACGTTGGCGGTCTCTACGGCGTCTCTGCTCTTCCTCTCTCTGCAGAACCTGTGGTGCCTTAGCCTCATCTGACTTGGGCTGCTCATCTTCCTTCTTGCCCTCCGCTGCACCCTGCTGCAAGGCGTCAATGATCTCAAGCACCTCTTCACTCTTTTCAAATGCAAATCTTTTCTTCATCAACCCCAGTTTCTGCTCAAAACCAATGTGGTTAACCTCGTGGTTGGCCTCGTATAACTTAGCTTTTTCATCCGAGTCGAGCTGAACCAGCTGCAGTGACTCCCTGTTTAGATGTGAACTCAAGAATCGACATTTGAATCCCATTGGACAATATCCCATCGACTTGAAAACCGGGCACTCTTTGAAAAACTCAGATTCCACTTCTGGCTTCTTCGTAGACACATACAACTGCACGTCATGCACAAATCTGCAGTCATCACCAAACGGACATGGTTCTACTTCTCTCGACTCAGGGCTTCCTTGCACGTACTTGGGGCATAATGGATTTTGTTCTTTCACTTGACGATTGTCCCTGCTCTTGTTCTGTCCACGTTTCTTCTTACCCTTGCCCTTGCCACCACCACCTGTCTCGGCAAGCAACCTGTCACTTGGCTGCTCCTCAGTCTCTACTTCTTCATTCCTGGACTGTTTCCCATTGTCTGATACAGGAACAATGAATTCAGCCTTTATCTGAGCAATTCCTTTGGTCGACGTGTCCTGGCGTTTACTCTCAGGACCAATACCGGCATCTACAGAATCGTTAGAATGCTTTTCAGAGCTCATTTCCACACCCTACTTGTTATACCCACGGTCCATCTGTGTTTAGTTCTTCGAGATGAGATGAGATAGAATGCGATGAGCTTAATTGAAATTTTTGACAAAATATTGTCCGACACTAACGCCTAACAACCAGGGTTTGTCCGACAGAATATCTTCAAAATCTGCCACAACTCTTCAAAATCTGCCCTCCAAATAGTCCATGCAAGTCCAATCATTCACCTCATCTTTATCCTGTAGCTGGTTCTCGAATGATCGTTTGTTAGCTTCCCTGCATCGCCCTTTAGTCACCCTCTCCCGGCAGTTCTAAACGCAAAACCAACAATCAACCCCTGCCACCTAATCCCAAATACCTCGAAAGTCCCTTACCATGCATTAAAGCCATCACGGCATATTCTGTCTTTAAACGACCCAACCTTCCAGCACTTCAAGAACATCACACCAATAATAGGGGCAGTCTGAGTCAAGAAGCAACTAGCAATCAGCCTACCCCCCCAAAACCGATACGCAGAATTCGATTAAACTTACTCAAATAGCATTAAGAGCCCATTTACTCTCGAATATTGCCCATCTTTTGACTCTGGTTTATCCGCCCAATATTACAATTATAAGCATCACCACATACGATTAGATGAGCAGGTGTCGAATTACGGAATTCCGTCCATCATCACCAAGGATGATATCGATGAACCAACATCTTAAACTGTAATCAACTACAATTGATGAGTAAATAGAGGTATAGATATCAACAAAGGTATAGGGAACCATCCGGTTAGCGAGGGGAAGCGGCTAGCAAAGAGTTTTTTTTTTTCTCTTCAGTAAAATAGCTATCTTAGAGACAGTGTTCAGTACCTAGGAAGGAGATTTTGAGAGAGGAAATAAGAAGACGCAAAGGATGGATTTCTCATCTATTGCACTTACAGATACACCACCCAATACGAGTGATGCTTTTGGACACTCGCCAACGTCGACTTTCGGTGGACCTTCAGCTGCTATGAGTATACCTATGGGATCAGGATCATCGGGGCAAGATAGCAATGAGGGTAATGGTGAAGCTTCGAATATGCCGGTAGTGACAGCTACAGGGGACGATTCACTAGAAGATCCCCTGGACGAGGGTAATATGTTCGGCCAAGGCCGCAGTGCGGCAGTAGGACCACGAGGAATGGCGAAACTGAGACGTGATTCTATTGCGCACTCACAAGGTATGGGAGGAGTTTCTTGGGGGTCGCTGACTATAGGATCGTGGTTAAGAGATGAGGTGATGTTTCATGCGACTCTGAAGAACTCAAGAAGTAACAGTGTGTCAAAGACGACTACTGTTCACCTGTATCCACCATCGGCGAACTCGGCATCACAGGGGACAACGAGGAGGCCGTCGCATTCTGTGTCGTTTACTGCTGGATCACCGCCAGCGGCGTACAATGCGTATCTGCCCAATCTGGAGAAACAGTACTGCAAGGATTATTCTTGTTGTGGGTTGTCGCTGCCTGGACTGCACGATTTGTTGAGACACTACGAGGAAGCTCATATTGCAACTTCACCGAATTCGAACACTCAGGTACCAGGCCCAACTGGGCCTTCGTCTAAAAAGAAGTTTTATCGTCAACAGGCTTCATCTGATATTACTGGTATACCGCGACAACAACAGCTACAACAACAGCCGCAGCCGCAGCCGCAGCACCCACAGCATCCTCAATTTCGTAAGGCTACTCTACAACAGCAGAATCCATCTCAGCAGCAGCAACATCAGCAACAACAACGACATATAATACAACAACAGTTGAGTCCTCATTCGACAATGGTAGGCACGGCTGCTAGTACAAGATCCAGTGGGTCGCCACCACCATTGGGATCGACTGGTGCTACTGCTTCAGAAGCATCGCAAGGTCCTCAATTACATTTAAATGGTAGTTTAGTGGATGCGGTTTCCACAAATGATGTTTTTCTACAGGCCGGTAACAATTCGCATTCTCATGCTCCAGCATCGGCGGCTGCAAGACATATGGCCTCGAGACAACAACGGCAGAACATGCAACAGCCTCATACTAATCGACATGCGAGTTTTAATTCTCAACAACAGCATCAGCCGCATTCTAATGTAGTCCAACAGAATATTACCAATCATCCAAGTGGGAAGATACCACTGACACCACAGCATTCCTTCAATGCTTATTCTTTACAGGGTGGTAAACAGCCTGGTAATAGTGGTAATAACGTTAGTAGTAATACTAATAATAACAGTAATAACAATACCATAATACAACAGCCCAATGGTCTCCCCAATGTGAGTAGTAAAGTTGGTGCTAATAAATTCAATATGTCAACGGGTTTGGAGTTAGATTTTATGGATGAAGATATGGTTGGTTCAGATGTTGAAGAAGCCGATTCCGCTGCATTTATGAGATTAACAAGTGCTTCGCCTCATGGGGGAATGCCGTTGGCACCTCAATCGTCATCTTCAGCTTCATCAAGATTTGCATCAATGGCGCTTCCTACGTCAGTTCATCATCCGACTCCTCCAGCAAGCACTGCTGCATTAGCAGGACCCCTGATGAATGCCACCAGTGGCGTAGATGAAGAAGATGAAGACGAAGATGAGGATGAAGACGAAGAAGATGAAGATGTCGATGAAGATGACGAAGATATGACGGGTGAAGGCTCTGATTCTCATCCAAAGACATTACAAAATAGTTTCCATAGACAAGAAGGCTTTATTGACGATCCAGCTAGAAGGCTTTATGTTATGGACCACGAAGAACACAAGCCATTTAAGTGTCCTGTCATTGGTTGTGATAAAACCTACAAAAACCAAAATGGTCTCAAATATCACAAATTACATGGTCATCAAAACCAAAAATTACATGAGAATCCTGATGGAAGTTTCAGTATTATAGATCCGGAATCCAACGAGCCATACCCGGATGGTATGGGCTACGAAAAGGACAAACCATATCGTTGCGAAGTTTGCGGGAAACGCTACAAGAATTTGAATGGTCTTAAATACCATAGAGGCCATTCAACTCATTGAAGTGGGAATTCGAAAATTTCGATTCAATCACTTACTGTTATTATTATTATGATTATGATTATCATATTCTGTGTTCTATTCTACTTTATTTTATCTTTTCCCTTATCCTCAACACTCCTTTATTCTACTGTATTTCAACTTTAATTGTATGTGCATTTTTATATAGATTGTACTTTTTTATTTGTTTAAGTATCTCAGTTAACTTTTCCCTAATTATTACAAAGCTAGATAGACCTTTAACCTTAAAAAAAAAAAAAGAAGTTTGGTTAGAAGAAGGTTATGAGAATCAATTTGTCACACCTCCTAAGGCTATTGCAATGGTCTTCTTACACCTGCACACTTCTGCTAGTTAAATTATTCATCGTTTTCCCACTGGCAGTACTATTATTTCATGATTTTTACCTTAGGTTATTACCAGCAGATTCTTCCAGCTGGGTGCCCTTTGACACTTTACCAGAACAAAACCATTTTTGGCATGAGTATAGCCGAAATTTCATTCAACAAATCGAAAGAATTGATATTGATAACGAATTGCCCAAGACTTTAGATAATGGATTATCTCAACCGATATTTTTAAGAGACCACATCCTGTACAAGATGGATTTAAACTTACAATTTTATTGTATCCACCTTTTCAATGACAAGCCAAAGAATAATGTGGTAGAATTTGAATTGAATATATTTAACCAGAATTCAGGTGAAAAATTGTTTGCCAAAAGAATTCCCATCTCTTGCCTCACTGGAGAACTTCCAACTTCATTGGGTGTACCTTCATCAAAATATGGATCTTCTGTGTTAGAGCTATATCGCAGAGAATGGTTGAATGTATTGAAATTAGATGATAAAATTGAGATTCATCCAAAGATAGAATCGATAAAATTAGAATTGCGAACTGGACAGCCGACCCAATTGATTTTGGAGCCTGAATCCGGTATTAAATTCAGAATGCATTTTTCACAAGGTTTAATCAATCTCATGCTCCGATGGCACAAGACCGCCTACATCGTAGGGATTATTCTTTTCGATCTAACAATAACTAGTTTGTTCAGCATTTCTACTCTGGTGACGTTCACTTTAGTGTCTAAAAGGTTACCTAGCGATGATCGCAAGACAATCTGATTGATATAATGAATACAAAAAAAAGGAAACTCCTAACTTCAGAGATTCCGCCTAATCGTTTTCATGTCTCCTTGATCCTTTTATATTTTTATAACATTAAGATTTCCGTATTACTATTAACTTTTAATTGACACTTAGTATTTACTATTATCACTTTTGATATTACGAGTATTACTATTGAACTTAATATTAATCCCCAGAGACATTCACCATATTGGTATGCGATGGGGGGCGAACTTCAAAATCTATGAAGACAGAGTCATGATTCAGGAAATTGAGATATTCACAGTATTCTTCCACTGTCTTATTAAACATTCGTACGATTTTGGCCAGTTTATTAAGTCTCGTTTTCAAAGCATTATGCCTATTATAATGCAAAGCTCTGCGGCGTGAAGTGATAATTTCTTCATCAAAACGCTCAAGTCCCTCTAAGATGGATTTTTCATCTTTTTCTAAATCTCTATCCTCACCCAATGCCAAGCTTTGGAACTGATTCAAAAGATCAGAATCACCGGTCGATACTTCACTGTCTTCAGAATTCTGCAAACCAAAAAAAGTACAATTGGGTTTCGGTAAGCTTGGATCATTACTAAAAGTCGACATTAGGGTAGATTCATTGGATTTCGAATTTAATTCCTGCGATACTGGTGACAAAAATTCAAGAGAGGGCTCAGTTAAGTAATCCATACCAAATGAATCATTATTCAATTCATCAATGACAGAGCTGACAGCACTAGAATCTGAAGAAGGTGAAGTTGGAACCGGCAATGGTTTATCGTATGTTCTAGCAGTAACAATTCCCCAATTAGAATTAGCCTGTTCGACTTTTCTTCCAATGGGTTCCATCTGTGTCACCATAACCTTGAAGACTGTAGATATTTCATCCGTATCAGTAATAGAACTTGAATATTTCAATTCTGCCGGTGCTAATAATTTTTTCCTTTTTTGATTATCATGGGAATTACTACTGATATCAGTATCTTTACCGCTAGATGCACCAGATGCAGAAGATGTAGGTGCACCAGTTACATTTCCTAGATGCGTTTCAGATGAACTCGTGCGTCTCGTAGCGATGGAAGAAACGTTGGAGTACATGGATAACATTTCAGACGATTCTGAAAAGGGAATACTTTCATCGCTGACTAAGTATTTGTTCCTTTCACCTTTAGGTAACTGATTCTGCTTTTGCAACAAAGAATCAGGACTATTAAATTGTGATTGCGAATTTTGTTCAGAATTTTTCGAAAATTTTGAGAACCAAGAATTAATTGTATTAGAGAAGGAACCTGTCTTTTTCGAAGACGAAGAATATTTAGATTGCCCCTGAGTAATATCGGATTGGGAGAGAGATGATGTTGAACCCACTGTCGGTAATGAATTCCGTTCTTTCCTCTTCCTTTCAGCCATTAATAAGGATGCCTTTGTTACCATCTCATCGAACACTTCGTATGGATACCTACCATTTCTTAGGATTAATGATGGTCTTATATTGGCTACACTAGTAACTGTAGGGAAATTTTGATACCTTCCACTAGGCTTCGTGTACGAATGCTTTTCAGCCCTGTAAATGAGATCCTGCTCTTTTAACACTTTATTAGGAGCCAAGAAAAATCTTTTAGATCCATAGAAATAAAGTTCATTTTCTCTATCCCTTAACGGTTCCTCTTTAATTTTATGTTTTATCACTAACATCTCTGCATAAAAACTTTGGAATTTGCGCTTTAACTCTTCTTGTATCATTAGATCATTCCTTGGAACGATGCGGAAAACTAAGACTTTTAAAAATAAAACCCTCACCAACTGGAAGTCGTTTTCAAATGTTAAAAAATTCCAATATTCATCTGTCAATTGTTGAGACAACATCGACTGTAAATCAATTGGTATATGTGGCCAAATGTTGAAAAGGAAAAGTAATGCCACAGTTTGTGCATTATTGTTTAATGTCTGTAGCATAGCAGAAACACCCGCAAACCAGATATCCCAATGTAAAAATTGAACTGAAGGTAAAGATCTAAATTGAAACACAATAAATTGGAAAACTTTGTTATAGATGACGTTAGCAACACCAGAATCATTAGCCGGAATGGTAGAGATGTAACGAAGTTGGGAAGAATCATGCAATGATAATAGAATAGGTAAATTAGAATCCTTCTCCAAACAACCTGAAAGATTTCTTAAACATTCCCAAACACGTAAAATCCTAAAATTACTGAATAAGAAGTCATTCAACTTTTCCGTAGTAACGATATGATTTTCACCAACGCCCGCGCTGGCGTTGGCATTAGCATGAGCATATACATTGAATTTAGCACCATTATTACCATTAGCGTTTGGAGCGGAATTAGCCGCCGAACCATTCATCGAAGAAGAATCATTAGAATCTGATCTATTGAAGCCAACCCCATTATTATTGATATTATTGATATTGTTTGACTGTAAGAATTTGCTAAACCTGGCAAGATCAATTCTTAAAAATCCATTTGTAACATGCGTAATAAGTACGTTGGCCCCTGGAATCATAGCAAGATTAGATTTTAACTCTAATCCGCCATCTAGATGAGAGAGAAATCTTAATGCAATGTACCAATAGTGCCAATAAAATGCCATAAAGATAAAATCATTTTTCATATAACTAATGACAATTTTGAAAAATTTCGTATCTCTGTTTTCCAATGATTCAGGTTTGACACGATCTTCTTGATTCTCGGCACTCCCAAAAGACCTTCTTTTCCAGAGAAACATAGTATTTGCAGATCTGTAATTTAAATTTGGTTTTAACGCCAATAAGAGTTGGGTATCATAATGGAAATCATCAGGAAGGTAAAAAAATGCATATGCGTTCAATTTCCCCAAAAATGAACGTAACAATGAGGTGTAACTGTTCAGGAAAACTAAAATAGATCTGTTAAAATTTTGTTGATGTTGCGGCAGTGACGGCTGTTGCTGCTGCTTAGTGAATTCTCTCTGATGTTTCGAATTCAAAATTAATCTATTCGTCACATAATGAATTGTTAATAGAACATGGTGCGAATATATTTCTGCATCTTTACAATTGTGCACGGGTAAAACCATCAATGAAGACATCAACCTACTGACACATTCCAAAGAGACTGAAATACTGTCGACACTTAATAAGGGATCTGGGAATTTCATTTCTTCAACAGGATTATTTCTATCTAGTAGATCACTGTTTAAAAAATTTAGAAGAGTAACCCACCATTGAATTAGTGCATCTCTATGCGGAGTTACAGTTCCTTGTAATTGTAGCTGTCTCAAATAAGATAAAAGTTTTAATCTCAAATAGTTTGCTACACTCTTGGAATCTACTCTAGGGCTTGAATAGGCTCCATTGACGGATTGTTGCTGCTGCTGAGAATCATTACCAATCAACAAAATGAAACCATTTAACGCTTGCAATAAGCGTGCATCAGGACCGATCTGAATTTCTGTCCTTTCCATTATCAATACCACTACTTTTCACCAAATGTAATACTCTTTTTTACACCAGATCTTAACACAACACACCTTTCAAACCCGCTGGAAATCCTTTAGGGAGGTTGAGCAACGAATTTACCACCCTGTTCGACCTTTCAAATTACGACAAGGCCTTCAATGGGGGATTACTTAACCGCTTGACAACCGTATATCCATTTAGTTTCAAGATTTAAAGGGAATAGAGGGGATCTTAATTCAAAAAAACCAACCAAAACTCACGATTCACGAAAACTCACACAAACACGTATAAGGTGATCTAACTCTTCAACATTGGAAGGAAGAAACTTTAAACTAATTTCAAGTTAACTCAAACCACCTATTCTAAACATTAATATTTAGTGAAATGGAGACATATTTGCCGCTCTAGGAAGTGTTAGGGGCTGTCTGTGATTCTAAGGAAAGTGATTAACAGGGTAATATAGAAGGTAAGTTTTCTCCCTGGTGAGTGATGTCGGTTGAACCCGCTACGAAGAAGGTGAAATTAGAACTTACTAGTTGTGATGAGCCGTTGACTCAGAAAGATGTGATAGCATTCCAAAAGGAGGCGCTTTTCAGATGTATACATCAGAAACGAGTTAGTTTAAAATCTCTGCAGACTCAATACGACTTGTCGAAAAGACAGTGCGTGGATGTAACGAGAAAGCTGGCTAATCTTATGGCACTAATAGTGACGTTGGCTAGGTTTCTTGAGCCTATTTGTCAAGTCGAAGATGAGAAGAAGATTTGTGAAGAAGTTGCACAGGGAGATGAAACAGCTATCGTTGAGTTGAGTGACCCGTTTATGAAATTATTGACTAAATACAGTGGAAATGGTGGCTCGCATACCAATGATGAAAAGTTACAGGGCCTAGCAGTTTCATTACAAACATTACAAAAGGATAAGGATGAATTACTTCACGAGAATAACCATTTACAGGAGGAAGTGACCAGAATTAAGTCTTATTACGAAGAGGTCATCCACAGTTACGATAGAGAAGAATCTCAAACGGTTAAAAGGGTATTTAAAAAGAAAGAAGATACGGGCGATGTTAGTGCAAAGGAGGAGGTCTTACCAAATGGTAACTGTGTGCGTAAAGAGGATAGTACGCCTTCAAATGAAACCTCTCTTGTAAATGGCGGCAACAGTGGTGTCGGCGGCAGTGAAAGTGGGAATGAAGTTGAGCGAGATTTGCAAATCCAAGATTTAAAATCACATATAGATGCATTACAAGCCGCCGTCCAAAGTCTAGAACAGTTCAAACAACAGAACCAAGACGAGATAACCACATTGCGTAGGCAACTACAGGAACAACTGTCTCAGGCGTTTGGCTCCACACAAGATACAAGGGATTCACATTGGGAAAAGATTCAGCATCTTTCTAGACAGAATGATGAACTATCGCAGGTTAATGAAGATCTTTTGAACAAATTTCAAGAGCTGTCAAAAGGCAATGAGGCCTATTCGAATAAACTAACACAAGAGTTGCAGACTGTCCAGGAAACTTTAAAAAAACACAATTCCAACTTAGAGAAGGATTTGGTAAGGATAAGAACCACACGCGACGAGCTTCTGAGTAAAGTTGCCATTATGGAAGCAGAAACTTCCAAGAGCACCATGCTACAAACTCTACAATCTGCACTTGATACTCTAGCGGACCAATGGTCTAAATTGGAAAATAGGGCCTCTTCAGAGAGTTCACAGACCCAGGATGCATTATTGAAGGAATTACAAGATTTGGAACAAGCATTTAAGGATCTTTCAAGTCTAACCCATAAGAAATATTCCGAATATATTAACCAAGAATCGATCATCTCCAAGTTGAGTGTGGAAAAGACGAAGGCAGATCAAAAATATTTTGCCGCCATGAGGTCGAAGGATGCCATACTTGTGGAAAATAAGAATTTGTCCAAAAGTTTGACCAAATCCAATGACCTCATATCCCAATTCAAAGATTCTGATAAACTACTACAACAAAAAATTATTAATCTAACAAAACAACTGCAATTATCACAGAGTAATGAAAAGCGCCTAATCGACTCTAATAAAATCACTACCTTGAAAACAATGGATTTAAACTCTGAGCTATCGCGGTTAAGAAAATCGTTGAATTCCACAAAAGAAGAGAATTCCAAACTAGCAACCCGTCTGACTCAGCTGGAAAGCAAACTACAAACTCTAGAAACGGAACTGAAAAGTATAAGAATTAAAGCCCATAATTATGAAACCAAATGTGAAAAATTACAAAGTTCACTATTGGCAAATGGTGGGGATAATGAACCGCTAGTAGAAGAACTAGAAAATTTTCGTACACTGGTTTACTGTTCGTTATGCTCAAAAAATTGGAAAAATATGGCTATCAAATCTTGTGGCCATGTCTTCTGTGAAAATTGTTGTAAAGAGAGATTAGCGTCTAGAATGAGAAAATGTCCAACTTGTAATAAGGCATTCAGTTCTAATGACTTATTATTAGTACACTTGTAACTTTACCTACACCCATATATATATATATATATATACATCTTTTTAATCAATAAGTTTTACACATGACTCTTGAACGTCGCGATTGAAAAACTCACCAAGCTAATCTCATCTTATCTCATCTGAAGATACAAAGAGTATTACAGGAATCAGATAGTCTGCTGTACCACAGAACATCTCATGGACAAGAGTACCGTGCTTATCCCAAAGCCCAAACCACTGAAATCTCATAATGATCCGTTGCATATCATAAAAACGAGACAAGCAACACATAAGAGACCAGCAACGGTAGCAGGTCCTATGGTAAGATATTCGAAATTACCTTTTAGACAGGTCTGTCGTCAATATGATACTGATATCGTATACACTCCAATGATTTTGGCAAGAGAATTTGTTAGAAATCCACATGCAAGGTTAGCAGACTTATCTACGAATTCGAAGGATTCACCACTAATGGTGCAAGTTGGTACTAATAACGTAATGGATCTTTTAAAATTTGTCGAAATGGTTTCTCCATATTGTGATGGAATTGGTATTAATTGTGGATGTCCCATTAAGGATCAGGTTCGAGAAGGTATTGGATGTGCATTGATCTACAACGGCGAACTACTATGCTCTATGGTCAGTACGGTCAAGCAAAAATATGGTGACATTGTCAGGCTAGAAACAAAAATCAGAATTCATGAGGATTGGGATCAAACTGTAAAGTTGTGTAGAGATTTGTGTTCGGCTGGTGTCGATTGGATAACAATTCACGGTAGGACCAAAAATACCAGATCCTCTCAAGATGCAAATTTTGAAGCGATTAGATACGTTGTTGATAGAACTCGTGATAAACAAGTACCAATCGTAGCAAATGGTGATTGTCTAAAACCGGAAGACGTACGAAAAATCGCAGAAAAAACTGGCGCTCATGGCATAATGGCAGTTCGAGGAGCGTTATCAAATCCAGCTCTTTTTAGCGGATTCAAAACATGCCCATGGAGTTGTGTGGAATGGTTTTGGTATTATACTTTGGAGTACGGTGGATTGCCCTACCAGTTATTACAACATCATCTTTACTGCATGTTGGAGAACATACAGATTCCAAGAAAGTTAACTAAAGAGCTTATGGATGCTAGGGGCACAGCTGAACTGCTAGACTGGTTCGACGACCATTTTGAACTGAAAAGATTTGGTGAGCCGGGTTTCGCAACTAGTATAGATATACCCTGGAAGAACCAATGAGCTACCAGTGCGGGTAACCTCATCGATTTTTTTCAGTTCTTGAACATGTATAAAAAAGAAAATGTATAATAAGACAAGCATATTCCCTCTCATTACTACTTCTTTCGCGTACCTCACTAGATCTCTTGATCTTGTGAAGCATGATGATAAACCAATCCAGGTCCGAAAGAGCGGGACAACTGTCCTGAGTTTTCTACCGTTACCTACATTGTGATCGCTGCTTTCACCGTTCTGGTGAATTGCTAGTGGTTGCCGGTGATTTGTGTAGTAAAATTCGTAAAGCGATGAATGGACCAATTTCAAATGTCATAGTTACACTGAGCTTCAGCACAACCGATCTTCCTAATATCAAACAATTAGTCTTGTCACACACTAGTAGAAGTAAAAAAAATAGGAGGCCAAAATGAAGGAGTAAAAGCGTTAAAACCTTGTTTAAATTGTTATTGTTGTTGCACTACTTAATACAATAAAAAAAAACTGAATTACTATAAGATTAAGAGATGTTGTAAGAGGCCTTCTGAGACCCAATACATTATATAGATGCTGGAGGGAATAACCAAAAAACCTCTAGGACTGACATCTACCCATCTTAATTTTCCTCTTCGACGACGACGGTGTTTAGGCCCTTGGTAGAGGAGACGAAAACTGGTTCCACGTAACTGAACAATGGGTTCTTGGCATTTTCTTCCTCGTTTCTCCTTCTAGAGATTCTCAATCTCAATCTGAATGCAACACCCTTGATACCTCTCTTCCAGATTTCTTGGTTCAATTCAGGTGCCAAACGGACATCATCGGTACCCATGTGCAATTTGGCAAACTTTCTAACTTCCTTCATGGCTCTTGGAGCTCTTTGCTTGAAAGTGATACCATGCAACCTTTTGTGCATGTTAATGTTGTATTCACGAGTAACAACGTCTTTCAAACCGGCCATTTTGCTGCTATTGATGTCGTCGTCTTTGGAAAGGCTCCTATTAGTTCAATCTTGCCCACTGTTTAATCAGTGTAGACTTTGAAATTATTCACTATGTTGAACAATTGGCGAACACGATTGCGTCGGTCCATCGAGCCAGGAGGATCCGCAACGTTGGGAACTGTCAACAGAATCAGCTAGGCAAGGACAGAACGATGGTTAGGCCGAGATGCTGCAAGGACTGGACGGGTAGTGGTGGGAAGCTAGGTGGGTACCTGGAGGATACTAGGCAGAGAGTACATGGTAGAAGCTTGGAGGGCTAGGCGGAGAGGGAGTCACCGAGCGGAAACTGTTTCTGAGATAACAAACTTTTTTTTTTCACCCACGCAATATATTTTGAATTTGAAAAATTTCAGAAAAGTATGGAGGTATGGGCCCAAATATAGCAGTCATTTAAAAAATACAATCACTGTAGACGACGATGTTTTCAAGGGACGAACAAACAAACAGACGAAGAAGCGTAAATCTTCATTAGGAGAAAAGAAGATGGAGCCTGTCGATGTAAATGTTATGCATAGAAGACAATGGTAATAAGGATACAACCATAATCTTTTAGTTGACGAGTTGTACAATTATAAAGCTATCTACTTCTATCTTATTGGGAATTAGCAAGTGTTGTTGGTTACATTGAACTTTTTACCGAAATGACCGAGACATACGACCCTAATGAAGCTTACAGAAGGACTCAGTCACAGATATACAGTCTTCAAGAGACGATACTGAACTCTACAAGGGCGTCAAGGTCTAAAAAGAATGGAGATGATGAGTGTGCAGATGCATTTCCAAGTGCCAACAGCGCAAAGACGACTGTAAATTCTAAACCTGTTTTGGAACAGACTAAATCCACATATGGGGAACCAGGCAGAATCATTGGGTCTTTCCGATACCATGCATACAAAGAAGCACGCAGAGAAACCGAATCAATGCCGTTTCCGTTTGATCTTTACGAACTAGCTATGCCACGCCCTTTTTTGCCAGGTTATGGATCTGACTCAATAAACGGATTGGTTGAAATAAAAATCAGCTACGAAGATTTACAGTCTTCAGTGGAATTGAAAGATTCTCCAAGAACACTTAATAACGAGGTTTGGGGAACAGATATTTATTCAGACGATTCTGACCCCATTTTGGTGCTTAGACACTGTGGACTATCCCTTCAGGATGCAAACGGTTCATGTAGAACTCCTGCGAATTCGGAAAATTCTGATAACGTTATTGGGACAGTACCGCCTGCAGGGACACCTTTCGACATAGAGGCACTCCTTTTACTTTTACCACCTCTACAAAAATATACCTCTTTACGCCGACACGGCATAACCTCAAGAGAGTGGGGGGACGAAGGCACAGTACCTCACGACGGTTTAAGTTATGGAATATTTGCAATTAACATTCTCACGAGAGACAAATCCACCGATAATGTAAAGGATAAGGACCAAGAAGTCAACATTACCGAATGGGCTGCTTGATAAGTGTTTACTGAACTCATCGCGTTACCCGCTTTTCTTGCTTTTTTTGTCACATCAACATGAAAAGAAGGAAAAATACAGCGGAGGTGCTAGAAACACGATGATACTACCAGAGTCTTACTAGATTGAAGCCGGAACTGAATTAGAGCAATTTGTGGGTGGGTCGTAGTAATCTCTAGCGTGCAATTAGGATGACAAGTACGTCAAAAAAGGGTGTCAGAGGGACTCTGTCGAGTACTTTGCACAAGTGGAAGAATGCCATGAGAAAGATGACTCAGGAAGCTTTGGGGAAGATTGACGAAAGAGGCGATCAAGGAGATGGAGATATTGATGGACTTTTCCAAGGTGGTAGCTTGAGAAATAGTGGTGAAAGTGTGACGCTTGGTGAAGTGAGTACTTCTACGGCTACTACGAATGAAATGAGATTGACAACGGAGATGGAAGATAATGGTACTGACGAAACTAAGGTTTCAAAACAGACCACAGCGAAAGAAGAGCGTGAAAAGTTACCTTTCGAAGAATTCGATGCCACTTACGAATGCACGAAGCTACGACGAGAGACTGGTGAACCGTTTTGTCGAGGGAATGACATTTGGTTGCGTCGTAGAGAATTGTGGGCTCAACCTGCGAGGACAAATTCGATAGGTGAATCTATCAGACGTAAGCGAAAATTTAGCATAATCCCAAGACAGTATTATGTGAGGATTTACAAGAAACTTTCGATAGATGACAAGCCATTAAAAGAACCATTAAACTTACAGGATGCATTAAAGGTAATTGATGCTGGATGGACCGAAATCAGAAGATGCGAGGAGGCAGCCGCAGCAAACGGAATGGTGTAAGGAAACTTCTAATTTTTAATTTTGATTTTTAATTATTTTTCCCTTTGTGCTGCATGTCTACATAAAACTACACTTGCTACATTTCTCTTTGTCTTTTTTTTTTTTTTTTTTTTTTTTTTTTTTTTTTTTTTTTTTTTTTTTTTTTTTTTTTTTTTTTTTTTTTTTTTTTTTTTTTTTTTTTTTTTTTTTTGTGTGTCTTACTGTCTCCCTTTGGCTAACTGCATTGCTAATTCTAATACTCTTAAATCTCTATCAACTAATTCCGCCCAGTTTTGTAGATCACCATGTCTGATTACAATTTCATTATACTTTTCATATAACTTTTGTAATGGTATGACACTCTTGCTTTTAAATGACTCATCATGAAGTTTCAATATCCTTTTTAACTGCACTTCCATTATGTAGTGGTTGTTATCTTCAATCTCTTGAAGAGTCTTGGACGCATCAGTATCTCGATTTGATTTACAAATGGATTGCACCAATTGATCTAATTCAGATTTGGTGGGCATCTGTACAGTCTTTGAATCTTATTTTAAAATCACGTTTAATGGTTCTGTTTGGCTTAAGTACGTCAGTTGTTAATTGGTTTAAATCTGTAACTAACATTATAAAGATAAAGGGGAAAAACTAAGTGAGACAGTCAATTAGGTGGTGGGAAGGAGAGTTGGTTTAATTTATCATGCTGAGATCCAAATTGGTGGATTCAGTGTCATCAGAAGGTATAACAGCAATTTTACACAACCCAGAGACTCATAAATTGGTAGTAGCTAAAGATGATCAAAGTGTCCAAGTATTTTCAAGAGAATCTCATAGTTTGAGATTGATTCAAACTTATCCTAGACTCTTACAGGATTCCAGGTCTGGTGATGATAAAGTTCAGGAGTTGTATGGTTGTAAATCACTGTCGACAATATTTGCACGATGTAGTAAATCTTTACTTCTATTTGATGGTATCAATTTCCATAAATATGATCAAGTTGTAGATCGTAGGGGCATTGAAAAATGTTGGATTATGGAAACCACGCTAGAGCATTCTGAAAGTGTTTTGACCACTTTAATATATGCTACAAAGAATAGAGGTAAACTAAGAATGTTAATCTGGGAGGGTAGGATATACAAAAGAGTTGTCGAGGCGACACTGCCGAATAGAAATGAAACCGTCAAATCATCGGAAGCTAATTCTAGGGGTGTTGTATTAGTCACTTCACATGCTATTTATCATTGGCCATATGGTGAATCGTCACTTGTAAGAATTGATAAAATCATCAAGAGAAAGTATCCTGGAGATTTAGTGGGTTGCTTGGCGGAGTTAGACTCTAGAACGCATGATATGAAAATGAATGGAAAATCTACAATTCATAATAGTGATAGTAGCTCATTTGTATCATCGACTAGATTGTCGAAAAGATCTAGCTTTGCAAGTCTATGGAGTAAAAGCCAAAGGCCAAATAAAAACTCCATGAATGCAGTTAGGTCGGTGTTCAAGACTACGAATGACAATAAGGTAATGGTTTTGGATGGAGTTTCCAGAAATCTTTTCCAATTAGGATCTAAAGATAATCATGAGATATACCTGTTAGCATCGGATATATCTCAATTCATGGAATGGAATCAAGGACTACAAACTGTAAGGTATCTTTCAGGAGACAATCTAATTCTCAATAACTCAACCGAAGTGAAGGTTGTTGATTACCACTATGGATTCACTCTTCTGGAACAAACTGTTCAAGAGGGTATCAAATGGGTTGAGCCTATTGGTAAATCGCACTTCATAGTGTGGACTCTAAATGATCAATTACAGTTATACCAATATCTAATGGAGGATGATGACAATGACTTACTCCTTGAAGATGAATCGCTTTGCGGAATTTCCTTTGATACGGATTTCAATAAATTATGGCGTAAAGTGGTATTTTACAAGCATTTCTTGAATTCCCCAGATCCAGAAAAATTGTGTTGTTCCAAAAATCCACAAGAATCATTAAATTTAACGGTTTTGAAATTAAGGGATCTGACGGTCCTTTGGTGCTTAGAAGTGTTTATGAGGTTTGAGAATTATATGAGTATATTAGCATCACACGATCAGATACATGATAGAGAGCTAGTTTTACAAGATTTGATATTAAAGATGATTTTCGATAAATTTACAGAATTTTGGGCACCACCCCAACTTATTATTCTGAGATGTTTCCCATCCAAAATTGCAAGACTTGTTCCTGATGTAACCAGCCAGAAGCATAACTTTATACTTGATGATTTGAAAAACCAAAAAGGCTATACCTTGCCTCCAATGATAATTCGTAAATGGCTTCTGCCATATCTAACGGACATCAGAAGACATTTGAAGAACATCAAGCAAAATAATAGTATTCCATGGGAACATTGCGGTAGACGGATAGAGGCTAATGTTAATTTTTTCCTTATGGATAAACACCAACCTCTTACGGCTGATATCTTATTATCATTGATTGACACCACACTTTTTATGGTATATCTTTATTATTATCCATCTATGGTCGGACCGCTACTTCGTATTGATAATTTATGTGAGCGCAATATTGTAGTGGAAGAATTACAAAAGCGTCGCATGTTCCATGAATTAGTGGATTTTTACTTTGGGAGGTCGATGCATGCCGATGCATTGAAATTTCTCACTAATATTATTGCGAATATGGATCAAGATGAAAATACTATTAAATTCCAAGATGGTGTTAAAATACTAGTGATAGACTATTTGAAAAAATTACCTGCAGGATATCAAGAACTCTTGCTCGAGTACACAGATTGGTTGTTGGGGAGATTTGACAAAGATGTCGTCATTTTAGAATCTATTTTTATGAGCGATATTCCGGCATGTGCTAGTCGAAATCACTATCAAATTTATGAATACCTTAGTCACATTGATAAAAAGACTGCTTTACATTACCTAGAGTTTGTCATCAGTACATTCGGTTCGAAGGACGTCAAATTGCATACTACTTTGATAGAACTATATTTTGATGATATCGAAAACCCGACCACTAAGATGAAATTGAAGTCCGTCCTAGAGTCCACATCTGTCTACGAACCAAGAACAATTTTGAGATTACTCAACGAATTACTGGAGAAGAAACGTGATATGATATCTGAACAGTTAATGAGATTTATTATACTTCTAAAGACCTTCCCGCTACAAAAAGTGGGTGACCACCAATCCGCAATTGACATATTTTATGACTATCTTTCAGACTACAATGCTACTTCTAGCTATTGTAAAGATATTTACGAATACAGTCGTGAAATGGGTATAGAAAGCTTGGATTATTTTTTTCAAAAGATATTAAACAAATATTCCAAGACGACCAATTCTAATGAAATACTCTATTTTCTTCAAGAACATGGCACCAAGATAGATATAATCAAGATCTATCAATATTTGCCCAAGGAAATTCACTTAAGTCAATTCAAAGACATCCTTTTACAAACAGTGAAATCACATTCAATTGATAAAGATCAGACGAAATTAACCAAAAACCTTTTACAAGTCGAACTCATTAATAAGGGTTACGAACTCAATAGGTCCCTATCGGACTATTCAATATTAAATGAGAATTACAGGTGTCCTGTTTGCAATAAACCCTTTTCGACTTTCGCTACAGACACTATTCTTTTTTTCACATTTGACAAGAGGAAGTTAGTTGTACATTATAACTGTGGTAAAGCTTTGCAGGCAAAGATGCAGAACAAAAAAATAAAAACGCAACAAAAGGCTCACAGAGTCGTCACAGATTTAAAGGAAATCGAAAAAATGGGAAAGTAACGTAAGAATTGATATTATCTATATATATCCGCTTATGCATTAGATACAAAGTTGACAACACCAGCACAAAAGTTCACTAACTCATTGAGTCTTTCATCTTGTCTATGGACAGCATCCCAACCTTCCAATGCTTCTTTAATCCTTGGATTACTGTTATTGATATGTATAACATCACCTTGAGCCTTCATTAGTAGACTCATAAAGGCCTCATAAAGTTCAAAGTCCTTATTTGACGAAAGACCTTGAGTCAGCGCATTAATGAACCAAATAATTTCGTCATAAGGTTCAAAGGTATTTAGTGATTTGATTTCGAGATCCACACCGGCAGGTGCAAGGTTTACAAGGATTTGCAGGAAATTGGTGAAATTACCGCTTTGAGCCCCTTCTCTCAACGAATTGGTGAATTTCGATTCAAATTGAGCATTACCAGCTGGTTTCACGTTCTTCAATTGCTCACGAATCAAAGTTTCATTTTCCTCAACCTCTTGACTTTGGCGTAATTCCTCAGGAGATTTGTGAACAGCACCTTCTCTCTTTGATGCTTCATCACCAACAGTCTCACCAGAAAGTTGGAGAAAGAATGGCACATTTTCTGCTTTCTTTGGTTGTTCTTTGGGCTTTGAACGTTGTCTAATGACATCCAATGCTAGCAAAGTGTTCATTTTATTTCTTGAGCCTAACGACAACGTAATCAATTCGTCACTAATTTGATCAACGGATTGATATGAGTTGAAATCCAAACCGTCTTCCTCTCGAGTATTATCATTGAATGCACCCTCCAGTAACGACCCACCACCAGTGGCTGAGGCATTGGGTAATACGGACATCGCAAATTCTTCTTCATCGATCGTTCTTGTAGAAATAGGTCTAAATTGAGCCTTGTTAGTCCATATGCATACACCATTCCCTGTTACGTGGGTTGTAGCTATTAAGTCTCCTTTGGGTGAGAATTTAACGTTGGTGGCCACTGAATCTAATCTAATACCATCAATGCATCCACCGGTGGGTAAATCCCACGTCCTTATCGTACCATCTAAAGATGCAGATACAATCCATCTGCCATCTGGTGAAAAATCGAATGCCGTAATCCTATTAGTATGACCCCATAGTTGACGCACAACTCTTTGAGTCACTGCATCTATCACAATAATCGATAAATCGTCCAAAGCCAATGCAAATAAATCTGAAGGGCGATTATAGACCATAGCAGTTATCGGAGCATCCAGTTGAACCTTGCCTAGAAGAGTAGATTTATTGAAGTCATAAAATCCTACTAACCCATCTAAGCCGCAAGAAACCATTTTACGATTCATGCTATCAAGGGCAATACCGGTAACAGCTTTCTTGTGCAACTTGTACCTCTTACGTACCATCCCACTCTGCATGTTATAAGCAACGATATTACCATTCGAAGAACCTACAAATCCAAAATTGCCACACTGCGAAATGGCCACGGATTTCACTAGTCCACCATCTGTAGTATCAAATGTCCATCTACCAACTCTTTTTCTACGCATATCCCAGGTACGGGCTGCTGTCTCATCTTTATGGGCTGTAAGGACGTTTTCCCATTCACCAACTCTAGCATTTTCTATTGCCATAGAAATGATTTCAGGGAATTTTTCTCTCATGGTACTACCACCAATTCGTCCACCATCTTGTCTCTTGTGCACCCTTTGAGATAACTCCTGAGACTGAGCATCTTTCCTTAGAGAGAACCCCCAAAGAGATTTATCTCTAGAGGCAGATAACATGAAATGAGATTCAGCATCAGCAAAACAGATAGATGATGGTGGCTGAGAATGACCACCTCTTGAACGTAAAAATCTGGGCGGTTGCACAACTACTTCACCATCACCCTGGGACAAAGATGGATCAAAAACGTATTCCTTTAGCTTGTTATCACCACCAGATGTTACAACGATAGGTTGACCATTTAAAAAGGTAGCTCTGACCACACCGTTGTGAGAAGCACTGTGAACATTCTTCAAAACGTGGATTCTAGCACGACGATCCAAATCATAGAATATCATATCACCATTGCTAGAAGCTACGCACAGATGCGCAGACCCATCTGTTCTAAACGATAAAGAAGTGATCCTTAATTGAGGCATCTTAATAGTCCGCAACTTTCTGTCCTTTTTCACATTAAACATGATAATCTCACCTGACATAGTACCCAACGCTAACACATCCAAAGCAGGCGCTGGCTCTACCGCACTAATTTGCTCAGGAAATTCATCAGATGTGTATAACAGCTTCCCTGTACGAATATTGTAAAGTAACAAATTTGATTTCGTAACAATCACAATTTTATTCAAATAAGTAGCCAAGTGCACTACTTTTACAATTTCACCACCTTGCAGTTTACCTACACCAAACTTAGTGTAGTATTCTGTAGCAAACTTATCCTGTGACGATGCCTTTCTGTAAACGTAAACACTGTTGTCATCGGCATTGACACACATGTAGTCACCAAAAACGCAGATCCCTTTCACAGTAATGTTTTGATCCAGCTCCAAAATATGTTCACACACACCACGTCTATAGACTCCAACTTTATTACCAAATCCTGCAAATACATAATGGAAATGTGTAGCCAGAGCTACAATAGGCCTTTCAGTTTCCTTCTCAGAGACAAAAAGCAAATGCAGATTACTGGCGTCGTAAATTTGAAAGGATTTACCAACGCTGGTCACAATATAAAATGTAGAACCCAATGTACCAACAGCAAATGGGATCGTATTACTGACATTGCCGACGACTCTAAATGGTGAGAAGACCCTCGAATTTCTCGCTGCAGGACCCTCAGAAATCTGTAACTTTCTTCTCTTACCGTACTCTACCGTCATCAGGGAAAAACGACACAAAATCACAGATCTAGGTGCTTTTAAATGATAGTTACTGTCGATACTTCTTTCAAGAAGAGCTCATCTCATCTCATCTAATCTCATCTCATCGCTTGAAATTTTTCAAATGAACAATCACATGATCAGAAAGCTGTATCGTAAGTAGTGACTAAGTCATATATTTTGAGCAGTAAATAATCGTACCAGGTGATCTCTAATTCGTATAATATGATGCTCGTGTATCATGATATTTGTGTTCGTAAGACATGATACAACACGTGCGATTTAAGTGGTGTAAATCATATGCATTTTTTCAATTAAGGGTAGATGAAAAGTGAAAAAATATACTAGATTCTATCTAAGCCAAAAGTAATCTGGTAAATATGAACAAATAAAAGAAGTACCGGTGATAACAGGGTTTATAAGGATCAGATCGATAGTTTCTGAAGTAGATTAAGTGAATATAGCTTTTGAAGAAATGACTGATCCTCATGACAAATCGTCTCAGGGCAATTACAGTCCTTCGAAGGCTGATGAAAATGCTACAATGTCGCCGCTGTTTTTAGATCCCAAGACTAAGAAGGCAATGGAATCAATAGCACCCATTTTAGAAGGTTTTGCACCAAAGACTTCTGCTTCTGAGAATACCTCTTTGAAATTGCCGCCACCTGGAATCCCAGAATCCCGTCAAGAAGAAAATGTAGAAGCTACTTTGCACAGAACGTTAAGTATTAATTCACAGCCAAGCTTGGGTCCACCTAATAGTAAATCCAGGTCATCTTCTGATATCTTGGATTTGGAAGGGGTTAAGAGCAATTCTTCTCAGGGTACGGTTAACCAACCTGATGCTTCAGAAGTATTATCAGATGTGGATCCAGAGTCTGGAGGAAATATTGAACCTTCTTCAATCCCTCAGATTCTGACAGATCTTTCGCAACCACAAGTAGCTCAAGATGATAATGCATCATTATCTTCGTCTCCTCATATAGGAGGATTCACAAGGAAGCCTTCGACCGGTAAAACTCAGTTGCCCAAGATCGGTAAGATCGGTGTATGTGCTATGGATGCTAAGGTATTATCGAAGCCTTGTCGACATATTCTAAATCTTTTGATTGAACATGGTGAGTTTGAAACTGTGATCTTCGGTGACAAGGTTATTTTGGATGAAAATATTGAAAATTGGCCAACTTGTGATTTCTTAATATCCTTCTTTTCCACGGGATTTCCACTGGATAAAGCTATTTCCTATGTGAAACTACGCAGACCATTTATCATTAATGATTTAATCATGCAAAAAGTGCTTTGGGATAGAAGGCTATGTTTACAGCTTCTAGAGGTGGCGGGCGTCCCTACCCCACCACGGTTGGAAATCACTAGGGATGGAGGACCAAGAGTAGATGATGAATTAAGAGCTAAGTTGCTTGAGCGTGACGTTGATGTAAAACCTATTGAAGAGCCACAATGGAGAATGATCGATGATGATGTATTAGAAGTAAGTGGGAAAGTTATGTCTAAACCATTTGTTGAGAAACCAGTTGATGGTGAAGATCACAACATTTACATCTACTACCACTCAAAGACTGGAGGTGGTGGTAGGCGTCTGTTCCGTAAGGTTGGAAATAAATCGTCAGAGTTTGATCCGACCTTAGCTACCCCAAGAACCGAAGGTTCATACATTTATGAGGAATTCATGGATACTGATAATTTTGAAGATGTTAAAGCGTATACTGTTGGTGAAGAGTACTGTCATGCAGAGACTAGGAAGTCGCCTGTCGTAGACGGTATTGTAAGAAGAAATACACATGGTAAAGAAGTTAGATATGTTACTGAATTATCCAAGGAGGAAAAGAAGATTGCACATAATGTTTCGAAGGTCTTCTCTCAAACCATTTGTGGATTTGATTTACTTCGTGTTTCGGGGAGAAGTTTTGTAATCGACGTTAATGGTTTTTCCTTTGTCAAGGATAACAGTTCTTACTATAACTCGTGTGCTTCGATACTTAGAGAAACTTTTGCTCAAGCCAAGAAAACTATGGATAGAGAACATCGATTGCTACCAGCAATTCAAGAGGAGAAAACCCAAAAATGGGTATTCAAGGGTTTGGTTACCGTGATCAGACATGCAGATAGAACTCCAAAACAGAAGTTTAAACACTCTTTCACCTCCCCGATCTTCATATCATTGCTCAAGGGACACAGGGAAGAGGTTGTCATTAGAAATGTCAACGACTTAGAAATTGTAGTGCAGGCGCTAAAGATCGCCAAGGAAGAGAATGCAGAAGACCCGGCTAAATTGTCAGTGCTTTCGAATGCATTAGAGAAAAAATTAACGCTACCAGGTACTAAGATTCAATTGAAACCTATCTTGAACTCGGAAAATGAGGTAGAAAAAGTCCAATTTATTCTGAAATGGGGTGGGGAACCTACCCATTCTGCTCGTTACCAGGCCACTGATTTAGGTGAGCAGATGAGGCAGGACTTCGATCTGCTTAACAAAAGCATTTTAAAAAATATTAAGATTTGTTCCTCTTCAGAGAGAAGGGTGCTCCTGTCTGCACAACTTTGGAAGGAGGCATTATTTGGAGAAGACGAATTGGCCAGTAACGAAGTCAGTGTCAGGAAGGACTTGTTGGATGATAGTAACGCTGCAAAGGATCTTATGGATGAGGTTAAGAAGAAGTTAAAACCACTTTTAAGACAAGGTAAGGAACCACCTCCACAGTTCGCATGGCCACCCAAGATGCCGCAACCATATTTTGTCATAAAAAGAGTTGTGGAACTAATGAACTATCACAGAAGGATTATGCATCACAATTATGCTACTAAAAATGTGGAGGAGATGCAATCTAGATGGTGTTGCAATGAAGATGCCAGTCTTTTCAAGGAAAGATGGGAAAAACTATTCAACGAGTTTCACATCTTGGATAAAGTGGATCCATCCAAAATTTCTGAACTTTACGACACTATGAAATATGATGCCCTCCATAACCGAAAATTTTTGGAGCACATTTTCGATCCTGGTGAATTGGCAGATGAGGAAATTTGTAATCACTCGCTTGTGGATCGTTATCCAATTAATGTTTTAATGAAGAACAATTTCAAAATCGTAGAGAATAATGGAACTAATAATGCTAATTCTAAAAAATCAGGTAATAGCGTAGGATCTCTAGGTTGGGTTCTTGAGAGTGGCAAGACCAGTCATCCTCCATCCAAATCTTCTTCACCTTTTGATGATCCTAAGTTTATGCAATTTAGGGAACTTTACAAATTGGCTAAGGTCCTATTTGATTTCATTTGTCCCAAGGAATATGGTATCTCTGATTCTGAAAAATTAGACATTGGTTTACTAACTTCCTTGCCGCTCGCTAAGCAGCTGCTTAATGACATCGATGATATGAAGAACAGGGAAGAACCCGCATGTGTTGCATATTTCACGAAAGAATCTCATATTTACACTTTGCTCAATATCATTTATGAGTCCGGCATTCCTATGAGGATCGATAGGAATGCTTTACCAGAGTTTGATTACTTGTCGCAAATAAATTTCGAGTTATACGAAAGCACGGATAATACTGGCCAGAAAACCCATTCCATTAGGTTGAAAATGTCACCTGGATGTCATACGCAAGATCCCTTAGATGTTCAATTGGATGAAAAACACTACATTAGCTGTATCCCACGTATATCCTTGACTAAACACTTGGATATGGATTACGTTCAACAGAAATTGAGGAACAAGTTTGGTAGGGTCATTATGCCTCCCAAATTTACACCTGTGAACATTACAAGTCCGAATTTAACATTCCGCAAGGATTACATTGGTTCAACTAATACCACCACGGAAGAAGGGTCACAGCAGTTGAAAAAAGAAGACGAAGAAAATGATAGGGATAAATAGATTGAACCTTTTTTTTTTTTTTATCATTACTGTTATTGTTATTATTATTGTTATTATTATTATTATTATTATTGTCATTTTCAAAATGCTCAATGTGCGCGACGCTCAAAAGTCCCCAAGATGTTAAAACCAAATATTTGATAGTTTGAGCAATCAACTTGATGGAAATTAAACCCTTGCAAGGATCGAATTTAATAATATATAAAGATGCGGAGAATCCAATTGGAAATTATCATTGATGGATAGGACGGTAATAGGTATCTATTACCCTTTTCTTCCGCCAGGAATAAATTGTGACGGGATAACTTAGAATCATCACAGTTATAATAATAACACTACTGGCTTCTTCTGTTGATAAAATGTCGATGGGCGGTGGTAGCAGTGGTGGTATGAGTGGTCAAGGCAATTCTAGCATGGCAAAGACTCATGCTTGCAAAATTTCTATGCTATGGAATTGGAACACCTTAGATACTTGTTTTATTGCAAAGTCCTGGCACAATGATACAAGAGGTAAATTCGCAGGTTCTTGTATTGGTTGCTTTGCCTTGGTATTAGTTGCTCAGTGGTTAAACAGAATTAGCAGACAATTTGATTTAGAAGTCATAGAAAGGGAGAAATTAAAAATCTATGCTCAAAGATCCAACAGTGGTTATTTCGTCGGGGAAGAACCTAACGAAGAGGAGTTGTCATCAACTTCGGCTAATGAACTCTCTCAAATTGGTCGAGAGTCATCTTGGCAGACAACTTTAATTGCCGTTGGGAAAACACTATCCCACACTTGGTACATTCATGTGCTCAAATCTAAATTGTTACATAAGGATCGACAAGTGGCTAGTTTGGAAAAAACAGTCTCTTGGAATGCAGGTGGGTCTTATGCTATCTATCCTAGTTTCCCGGTGCATATCACAAGAGTAACTATTTTTGTACTACAATGGGGCCTTTCGTATTTTATCATGTTGCTGTTCATGTATTACAACGGCTATATCATCATTAGTTGTATTATTGGTGCATTAGTTGGTAGATTTCTATTCAATTATGAACCTTTAGCTGTAATTAATCACAGTTTCGACTCTGATACAGAAATTGCTCATGATAAGGAGGTCGACGATAGGAAATGTTGTATGTAAATGAAACGAAATTCTGTAATAGAATAAAATAAAATTTTTATAAATAAAAAATTTATGTTCTTACTTTATATTCAATCCCAAATAATTTATCAAACCTTTTTTATCATTTAAGCATTCCCCTCACCAAATCACTCTTTACAGAGCACTCAGGGAATCGAATAAAACAGAAATACTTTCACCATAATGATCACGACGGATAGATTCCGCAAAAATTGATGAGACGTCAATGACTACTAATTTTTTAGAATGTTCGATGCGTTCCTTTGAAATTGGGTAGGTATTTGTAACGATAATTTTATGAATCACCTCTGAATTTTCCAATTGTTCAAAACAATCACCTGTAAAAATACCATGTGTAGCAACCACATAAACCTGCTTAGCACCACAGTTCTGCATCATATGTTCAGCGGCACTAATGAAAGAACCAGGTCTATCAATCATATCATCCAATATAATTGCTGAGCGATTCTGAACGTTACCTACCAATGTAATCAGTTTTTCTTGGCTTTGAACTTCAACTTCTTCCTCTTCATCAGAATCATTAGCGTCATAAGTACCACCCAATGCATATGAATCACTTACGGTACCAGATGCATTGTCTTGGCCCTCTTCCTCTACAGCCTCTTCATCAGCTTCAACAGCTGCAGCTTCTTCTTCATCACCAATAACATGACCATTACGGATTCTCGCGGTCTGTATGCCGTTGGTTAAAATGATATTCTCTTCTTCATCAGGACCATCACCCTGCTTCACAATTGGTCTATTTTTCCTCAATAATGATTGTTTTCTCTGTCTCAACTGTTTCAAGTCCCTGTTCAATGCATATAGATCTTTAGAACGACGACGATCAGTATGAATCATTGCAAAATTAATTTTCAGTGCATCTGCTAATGCCGTAACTCTTTTAGTACCACCAGGATTTTTGGATACCACTACAGCATCATGATAGTTTTCAACGTTTTCTCTAATCCATTTCGCAAGACTTGGTCCACCATAAAGATTATCCACTGGTTTACTAAAAAAACCCTGCATTTGAGATGCATGTAGATCCATCGATACAACGTGGTCTGCACCTGCCATAATCAACAGATTGGCTAACATTCTTGCTGTGATGGCACCCCTGTGCTTCTTCATCTTACATTGTTTAGAATATGGGAATTGTGGAATAACTGCCGTAACCTTCTTTGCAGATCCACCTTTGCAAGCAGAAACAAGGATTAATAACTCCATGATGTGATCATTAATGTAAGGAGAACCCGATTGTATGACATAAACATCTTCATCACGAACAGAAACTCCAATTTGAACTGAAGTTTCTCCATTGGCAAACTTCTTCAAAACACAAGGTGCTGGTTGAATACCCAACCTTTCACAAACTAGATTCCCTAATTCAGGATGTGAATTACCAACGAATACCTTACACTTACGCATTTTTCTTTTGGTCTCTATCTCACGAATACACTAACAAAAAAGGTAGGGGAAAAGGGAATATGAGAAACCCGGTACACAATCGTGGGACCAGGAAACTTAATACAGTTGAGTCACAACGGTTCAAATAAAACTTCCCTCCTATTTTTGCTTTTTTTCTCTATAAAACAGAATAAAATTTAATGAAAGTTAACTTTTTTCATTTTTATAATATTTGAAAAATTTTATACCGGGGAAATTTTTCAAAAGTCCGAAGGTTCTTCGAAAATTTGGATGAAAAACTGAAAAAAATCGATGAGCTTTGAGCTCCAGATGTGATGATAGTAATAACCATACAATATGATGAATGTTCTGCCATCGTGATCCACAAATATGGGGTACAGCAAATCCAAAAAACAATTTTCACATCTAGCTGAAAAAAAGATAGAATTTCAGGATGTTCTGCAAGACTATAGAGACGAAATTAAGAAATCAGTGATGTTTAAAGAATTATGCCAATCACTTAATCCATATTGTGCAAATATTTCCAAGATACGATGTCTAGCAATTGGTTCATTCTATGAAGAGTTTCCCGCAAAATGGCAATTGGCGCTGTTAATGGAATTGATAGACTACCTGGAAGAAGAAGGAAAAAAACACTCAATATTGGTATCTGTCTATGATCCCGTATTTACTGAGAGGGACTTACAGTTTGTATCACAATTGGAAAGGTGGTCCGTTGATGAACATTTAAAAACAGGATGGGAGGAAGAGCACGATCAAATCCTTTTCTTCTTACCGCATGCACCATTGGATTTAACCGAATTGGTACTTGATAGGGAACAACCGAAATACTGGTTGGCTAATCACTTGCTTGCTCACACTGATAGGTATACAAAACAGCAATTATTTGAAAAATATCCACTGATCAGTAAACTGGTCAATGGTTTATCAGAAGATAGTCAAGCTCAAAAAGTTACACAAGATAATGCTTTTACTACGTTCGTTCCAAGACGTAAAAGAAAAAATAGACAAGTATATCAAGAGCCTAAATTAGATTATTCGAGGATAAATTCCAAGTTTGATAGGTGCAAAGTGCTACAAAATTTTCAACAGGGGAGGCTCCTAAGGGACCAACCGTGGATCAATTCATTTTCAGATTTAGCTCTTCAGTTGATAGAATAACAGCAATGACAGTAGGTCGAGGCCTATTATTACGATATTCAATTTTTGATTTAATACTGTACAGAAATATACAATCTAATTAGCAGACTTTAAAAAATAAAAGTGATAAAGTAGACGATTTATTTCGGATTTCGTCTCTACTTTATAACAATATTAATAAGAAAGGTCATATTCTATTCTTCTGCCAAATTATCTATTATCTTTTTTTCTTTTCGTTTTTATCTTGCGTCAAAGCATAAGAGTCCTAAGATTAAAATGGTTTTCCCCGGTCCATTTTTAATCTTGTCACTTATGCATTATTAATGCGTTGGAATTTCCCACATTCCGTGCATTTCCCCACAACTAACAGTCCTTCTTGTGTTGTTTTTACAGGTGAAAAATGAAAAAAGGAAAAAAGAGCGTAAATGGATCTTATTGAGATAAGATCATTTCTTAGTTTTCATATTTTTCCCAGTTGTCTAATACTTCTCTAATTTGTTCTGAGTGAGTTAATTCGTAAACATTTTGGAAGTATTCCTTGGTGATAGCAAACGGTTTCGCAGTCAAGTTTGGAATGTACTTTCCAATCAATCTTTCTGGTCTCACATTTTCCTTTGTCACGTTCTTCTTCAAGAAGTTCTTGAATGGCTTGACACCATTCCTCAAATAAGAAGAGTGGAATGGAACAGAGATACCACGTAGTGGAATACATGCGAAGCCTCTTTCTAACGAAATTGGTTGTGGTTTAGCCTCAGCCCTCTTAGCCATTTCGTCGATAATCTCAAACAAATGTTCTTCCACTTTTTCAATGGAGAGAGTTGCTTGTAACTTCTCGATATCAATCTTCTGTAATTTAACAAAGTTCAAAACGCTGCTCAAAGTATCCAATGCTCTCAGATCACCGGCAGCAACGTATTGTTGATTTTCGACATTGTAGTTAACGATTTCAACCAACCAACCAGTTCTCTGGTCGACCTTCTGAACGACGAACTGCAAGGCTTTTTGAGTGAAGGTTGGTGAAACTCTACTTGGATTCACAGCCATCATACTGTAATTGGATCTACCCAACTCATCTCTTGGGACAGCAACTTGCATAGTCATACCTCTGTAAAAGACAATTTCTACAAGCGATTCAATGGACATAACATCTGCCAAAGAAGCCAGAGCGGCATATTCACCTAAGGAGTGACCTGCAAATGAAGCTTCCGATGGAATCAAACCCTTGGATTTCAAGTCCTCAAAAGAAGCCTTTTCCATTAAGGTCAAAGCTGGTTGGGTAAATTGAGTTGCAGACAACAAACCGGAAGACGCCTTGAAAGTGTATGAAGTAGAGTTTTCCTTGACATCCTTAAAGATCCTTTCAGTCTTTAATTTACCATCCACAATAGATTCAAAGATCATGGAAGAGTAGTTGTTTCTGATTCTTCTACCCTTCTCACCACCGAAATGGATAGTTAATTCGGTAGGGTTGTTTCTAACAATATCCAAGATAGAAAAGCCGTAGGTTTCCTTGAAATGATTGTCGGCTCTGTCCCAAACCCTTCTAGCGATTTCAGAAGTTTGGTATAGATCCATACCCATACCTTGTTCCTGAGAACCTTGACCAGTGAATACAAATGAAGAAACTGGTTGTTCTACTTCAGCCTCACCAGTTAGAACAGTAACATCTTCTTGATCCTTAGTTTCAAACTTGACCAACTTACGACCGTTAATCATACCAACATGTTGAATGGAAACAGTTAAAGTACTGTTTGGTAACACCATGCTTGTGAAGACACAGCTGTAAGCACGAACTCTAGAGGAGACACTGTCTGCTGCCCAGTTTTCGATCAAGGCACGAACTGCAGCAGAAGTGTACATACCATGAGTAATGGTACCAGGTAAGTTGGCATAACTTGCAAAATGCTTGGAAACATGAATAGGATTCAAATCACCAGAGACTCTAGCATATGGTTCATTAGTGCTTGGTGATTGTAGTTCCAAGACTCCCATAGGGATTGCGTTTTCCAAGTTAATCTTTTGCTCCAACGTGGAACCGTTCCTCTTCAAGTACTCGACCACAGGATTACCATAGGATTCACCAGCCTCATAATCAACGATACCAATTTCTACGTTTTCAGTAGTTGGTAATTCCATCTTAATGGATCCTGAACATCTCACAGAAGAGAAAACATTCGCATTCTTAAAGGTGACTTCAGTCTCGGTTTCAAAGGTCAAAAGCTTACCCAACAAGTTGACATCCTCATCGTCCAATTGGAACCATTCCTTAGAGCGAAGAACAGCAACGTCCCTTGGGGATCTGATATGTACTTGATAAACTGGCTCGACAGTTTTCTGGAAAGTGTTTTGGAAATCAACATACTTACCTCTGTAAAAGAATGATGAAGTAACTTCCATAACGGGCTTACCCTCTCTAGTCAAGGTACCGACGACTTCAACTCTCTTACCACTACGGCGGTTAACCACAGATTTCACAATTGCAGAGCTAGAAATCACATCACCCTCTTGCAATGGCTTAGCACCCGGGATCATCCTGTAACCGTTACTCATGTGAACCAATTTTAACATATCACCGTCAACAGCTTCAGGGAAGATAGCCTTAACAATGACTTTCCAACCCAAAACGATGGCGTAGTCCATTGGCGCCAGAAGCTTCTTACCAGATCTTGGAACGAAATCTTCACATGTGTTTCCGATAGCATGGGTAAACTCTTGGATACCGCTACGAGTAATCTTGACGCCTTCAGCACCCTTAATGACCTTTCTTGGGTCGAATTTCAAATCACATGGTTCTTCCAACCATAGTTTCCAGTACAATTCCTTGATACGGTTGTTACGACCTTCCATAACTTCAGAAATTGGTGCAAACCCATCTTCTGGTTGGTATCTGTACAATAGAGGTAACGAAGCTGGAACGCCATCTCTTGTTCTGTTTTCAATCAATTCCAATTGAATTAAATTCTCCCCAACCAATTTCAAAATAGAAACTGGTTTCCACTGACCTTGAATCATTTCTAACATAGTAACAACAGTCTTTGCTGCATCATTAGGATGTGCAATTTCCACAACGACATCATCGGATGGCTTGAAGACTTTCTTTGCTGGATTCTCAGTAAACCAAGAATCCTGAACGAACTCGGCCACCGAAAAGAACGCGTTTCTCCAGTTCTTTTCCTTACCAGCTAAAGATCTGAACCAAGTGGCTGGATCTTTTGAGGCGTCAGCCTTAAACACTTCCTTCCCATCGGTGGATTTTTCCGCTGTAATTTGTGGAGATTGAGAATCTGGGATAGGTGATTGGCCACCGAAGTATTCGACCTCAGGAATGTTAGATTCTTGACCGGCATAATGGGCTTCTAACAATTTTTTAACATGGCCATGGTGAATGTTGTCCAAGATCTCCTTAATTGGCTCGTTAACCTTTTTGGTGAATTGAGCAGCAACAGGACCATGTAAGATACAAGTTCTCTGAACATCCTCATCGACAACTGCTTCCAAACGCTCACTCTGCCATAGGGAATCCTTTTTAAAGAAGAATTCGAATCTGTGATCCAACACAGGAACAAAAGGAACTGGTTTTTGAGCAGGTCTTTGACAAAGATTTAAGAAGAAATCGATATCTTGAGCGTTTAAGTATTGTTCCTTGGCAGCGGGATAAGCATCGAAAACAGATTCAATAGCCTTCTCAGGTTGATCCAAGGCAGCATAAGATTGAACAATGGAAGGTGCCTTAACCTCAGTGAAACGCTCCTCCACACGACGCAAGAAATCACCAGTGAAGTTTCTCAAAGTAACATCGATCCAAGAATTTGTGGATCTAATGAACATCAATTCAACCAACCTTTGGGCAACTTGTTCGTAAGTCATATTTGTCAAATCACGAATTTCACCATTAACGGTAGGGAACCATGGTTTCTGAGAATCAGCATTTAATCTACCAATGATGTAATCTCTCTTTGCGTCTAGAACACTCTGTAGCTTATTCTTTGGCACGTTGAAAACGGTATCATCTAATTCTCTCCACAATAAGACACCACGAGTAGCAATCTTATGAATTGGTTCACCCATTTCTGAGCGAACGGTGAGAATACCACCGGCTGGTTTCTTATAAGTTTGTTGCCAATGCTCATCAGTAACACCAGAGCATGAAGCAATCAATTCCTTAGCTGCTAGGGAAGTCTTTGCTTCCTTGGCAATCATAACTCTTGAGCCGAGTAAGACACCATCGAATGGCATTGGTGGATAGTCGAATTTCTTGGACCATTCACCCGTCAAATAAGCATAGGTATCCTCATCAGAACCAAATCCAGAACCAGCGATTAGAATGATGTTTGGATGCCTTCTTATCTTGGAGTACATTTGTAACATTGGAGCATGGAAATCTTCGAAAGAGTGGTGACCACCACCTCTACCACCAGTCCATTGTAAAACGATTGGGAAGCTAGGATGAGCTGCAGCGATGTTAATAACTTGAGAAATTGCATCGATTGAACCTGGCTTCAAATCCAAATGTCTTAGATGCAGAGTTTCGATATATTCAGTGGCGACTTCTAACGAAGGAACACCTGCACCAATAGTTAGAGACTGAATTGGGTATCCCTTTTCCCTCAATTCTTTAATCAATGGAATACCCCACTGTAACATTCTTGGGTTGACGTAAATCAAGTTGATACCCATCGAATAACCCTTTTTACTGTTGTTAACAACATGATCAATAGCACGGGTCATATGGTCAGCAGAGAAATAACCACCACCTGCTAATTCGATTTGGTAACCTGCATTGATAGTTGCTGCAACTAGATCAGGAGAAACTGTGGTTGGTGTCATACCTGGAACCAATAATGGCGGTCTACCAACCAACTTTGAAAACTTAGTATCAACAAAGATTTGACCCGATTTGTTTCTAACTAGTCTTGGATGAAATTCCTTAACCCAATTAGCATTTCTTTTCACGCCATTAGAGGTAATGTCAAAAATCTCCTGCTTAAATCCAAATTCGTCTTCTAAATTGTTATCCAAAGTACCAGCGACAATTATACGAACACCAGTACCATCCTTATTTCTATGAGTTAAAACACCTAGACCTGATGAGCCACCAGGACCAAAATCCAAAATATGGGTGGAAGGAAATTTCGTCGTTAGTTCCCATTTGACTGGTAAAGTAATGATACAATCAGTTATTCTTTGAGCAATCGAACCCTGTTGTTGTCTCATATCAGCACCGCTAAAAGTATCATATACTGGAATCTTTAGGTCAGATTGGTTAAATTCAATGGAATAACGGGCTAAATCACTATCAATAGAAGTCTTAGCAGGTGACAAAAGATGAGAATGGAATGGTGATGCAACTGGCAAGAATCGGTTGAAAAATTTCAGTTTTCTTTCACCATATGGAATCCTCGATTGATCCAACCCTGATGGAGCCTTAGCCTTACGCAAAGTCAAGTTCAAACCATAAAGTGACTGTGGAGGACCGGTAACAACTAAGTTTCTTGCACCATTGATTAGTGAGATTACAATATGTTTCTCAGATGGTAAATGGGAATTAGTTCTATCAACATAATCTTGGACTTGTTCCTTGGTCAAGTTTGAAATTGCCAACATTGGGGATGGAGTACCTTCATTGTTCTCTACAGAATCTTGTAAAACTGATGGTGGTAACGAGGTATTTGGGTATGCCAAATAACAATGCACACCAATAAAAAATAATAGTGAAATGGCCTTCTTGAAAGAGTGGGAAAACGATTCCCAAGAATCGGCTTCGGCAATTGCGACAGCAGTTGCCAGACCTTGAGAATGACCTGTTGCAGCAACCAAATAAGATCTTAACTCACCTGGAGTAAAACCTAATAATCTGGCAGTTGTTGCAAAATGGGCCAGTTGAATAACACCAATCAACGGACAAGAAATTGGAATCGAAAGCAAATAATCGGTATCAGGTGTCTTCGATGGATTCTCTAACCATTCAACGACGTTAAACCCTTGAGTAAAAACTTTTTCCGTGTCAAATGTTGATTTGACCAATTCACCCAAGGTATCCGCTGCAAATTTAATAAAATCACCAATTAAGGTACGGTAAGTTTGATATAGTTCACGCAACTCTTCAAAGTAGTCATCCGTATTACCTTGCCCACCAAAAATTGCTGCTATTTGAGATTCACCTTGCTGTGATGATTTGAAAAGTGCAGACTTGGATCTCTCGAAAGGCTTATGAGCAGCAACTCTAGCAGCTACATAATTCCTTACAAGCTCTTTTGATTTCGATAAAGTCGTAGGATAGACAGCTTGATCCTTAACTAAATTAGCAGCAACAGAATGTACATCATTGCCTTGCAAATAACTGTTTTCAAATTCGCTCAACGCAACATTTAAAACTGGCCCATAATGGGATTCTTGTAGGGATGCGTATTCTGCCAAAAACCCTAGGAATTTACCCAATAGCTCAATGGGCGAAGATGGTTCTTCATCTGATGCAAACTCTTCGGTTGCCTCCGGAAGCGTCTTGTTGAATTGGTCGAGTAATTCATGTGCTGAAAAAAAGGACTGTGAGGGGACTAACAGAACATGCTCTAGTGAGCCATGTGATAAAACCAACGGCCTTGTTGAGCCTGTCATTGATGGAGACATTTTTCAATTCTATTATTCTTGTTGTCGGGAAAAGAAAAAAAAAAATTGGTCTTGGGAAATTTAAAACGTAACGCGTCTCTCTTTACCGCTGTAAATATTAACAGTAGTTATAGTGATAGTAGTATCTCTGTTTATCAACAAGTCTTCATCCAATGGTTCAACTGGGAATGGATTGGACCGGACGAAAGAATTATGAATATGGGGAAGATATACGGTATCTTATTGTGCCTGTATTAGAACCAGGAAAAGATAAAAAAGCAGTAGAGAAGAGGAATAACCGTCCTTTCTTTTATTTTATTTTATCTTATTCGCCACTCAGAGAAACCGCCCAACACTTCGAAGGAAAGAGCGTTGTTCGCACATGTTTTTTCCGTTACCTTTTTATACACGGTCCGAAAATTTTTTTTTTTTTTTCTGCCTCTCATTGCAATTTACCTGTAACACGACACCAATCCAACAAGTTTTTTTCCTTTGCCGCCAGAAAGAAGGCATTCGTATCGAGTGATCTTCAACGGTTCACCGAATTGTTGGATTGTTGGGTCGGACAGGTAGTTGGTCAGAGCACGATAGTATTTGGTGATGAAGACAGTTTCTGGGGACTTGATGAGTCCTTGGAGGAGTTTGGCGGGGATCTTGACACCGTTGGAGAAGCCAATGGAGAACGTATGTGTGCACGTGACTTTTCAACTGGATCTTGTCCGGTGACTGTCCGGAGAGGGTGTACCGGACAAAGTGCTGATAGGGTTTATCGGACTGTTGACGGCGGCTAAATCTTAGGATGAAGTACTTCGTGCTGTTTTTACACATTCTATAGCAGTATTTTCACTCTTGACATGGTAGATGTGGATTGGTCTATTGGTGGGGCGTGTGCATATCACAAGGTGGAATTTGTTGGATTTTCTCTTATTTTAACGTTTTGTAGATATTGGTAATTTTCTGGAAATTTGGTGAAAAATGAATTCAACCAAACCTAATGAATCCTTTTGTTCAACAAACTAAATATAATACATTACATCTTATTTTTACCTAATAATATGATTGTTGCTGGCGTAGTTACAGCCACACAGAATTGTGGACAGAAAACCTCTAAAGAGGACCGGTTTCAAGGTCGTCAGCGAGACCAGAGTTTGTATAGGCGTTCCACGTATCGTTGATGCTGGTGAACATGGCCTCAGTAGTATTTTCATCACCAGTTACAATGTCCTGATCTTGTTCGATTTCATTGTCGTCGTTGTCACTATCGTCGTCATTATCGGTGCCCAAGGCATCGAGACTTGGATCTCTATACATTTCCAAACAGACGGCTAATGCTTCATTGCAATTTTCGACCATGTGGTCTCCACGATTTACTCCAAAATTGTCGAATGTGAATAGATTTTCAATTTCGGGATTACAGTGCCTATCATACATGCTGTATTTGGGCCTTAGAGTTAATTCGATGCTGGAAAGCGTGGGTGGTAAACCATCGTGATCTAATTCTGGAGGTGATTCGGCTTCACCAGTAAAAAATTGGTTTAAAACTTTATCTCTTTCCAATGTCAGAAGTAGTTCTAACTGGTGTCCTTCGGGCGCATTATGGGATACTTTGATTGAACCATGATATACTACGCTTTCAAATGGTACTTCCAAACCATTACCCAGCTGATTGAACCAGATCAGTATTCCTGTACTTAGGATGAAAAGTTCGACGTCTTCGATTTTTTTCTCGTTTGCTCCAAATTGCAATAATCCGAGTAAAATGTGGCGACCTCCTCCAAAGAGTACTACAGCATCACTACTGGGAACGTTCACCATCGGTATCCCGTTTATCATCGGCTGAGTCTTTTTGTACTGGTTGTACGAAATCACATTTTCGACCGTTGGCTTAACAACAGCTAGCTGACTAGTACGCCTTCCCTTTTGCATGATCTAAGGACGATTAAACGAACATTCAATGGATCATCACTTTTAAAAAGCTCTGGTTCAGAGGTTTCATGAAAAGTCAAATAGGATGGTTAAAGGTTTCTTTTTTTTTTTTTTTTTTTTCTTTTCTGTTTTTCTAAGAGCATCGCGATGCTCTGCAAGAACAAAAAGTTTCCCTTTGAAAACACGTGACCAAATTTTGATTAAAGGCACTAACAACTAGAAGTAATACACACGTTATACTGATAGTATGATTTAACAGTAACGAATTTTATTATATTTTGCATTTTTATTTTGGTTGAGTGTCGATATACAGAACGTCGACATTTTGCTCGAATCCATTAAAGGGTGTTGCAGCCGAAGCGGTATAGGCTCCTAGACTGGGGAAAACGATCCAATCACCGGGAACCAAATCATGCTTCATGTAGTATTCCTTTGTGATACAATCCAACCCGTCACATGTTGGGCCCCAGATGGAGACCTTTTGAGGGTACCTTAGACCGTTGTGAGAGGAATGGGGCGATGCTGAGTTAAAATCGTAGTATTGAAATTCACCGTTGTGGTACAAAGTGCGAGGTGTTGGTTCTTGGTGATCGAACAGGATGCAATTCATGTTACCATAAACACCATCGTTGATGTAAAGCATTGACTCATTTGATGACAATTTACGCTTTGCAATAACATTAGCTGCCAAAGTGAAAGTAGTTGCGGCAAAATAACGACCAGGCTCGGCAATGATGTCGATATCCATTTCTTTTGGGAAGAACTCGTTGAGTGCAGTCCGCAGAACTTCAGTAGATTCACGGAATGATTCAAACTGGAATCCACCACCAATGTCTAGCATTTTTAGAGTAGGCATTTGGAATTCTTTAACCCTATCGAACACCAAACGTGAGTCCCTAACAGCTTTGTAAAGACTAGTGAAATCCGAGGCACCTGAGCCGACATGGAATGAAACACCAACGAGGTTTAAATCTAAGTCCTTAACGCATTGTAACAACGAGTCTACTTTTTCCATTTCACAGCCGTACTTAGTAGAAAGCCGACACTGGGCGGTGGAATCATCTGTTGCAATTCGTAGCAACAGTTGTGAGTCGGGATGGTATTTCTTAATTTTATGCAATTCTTCCACGTTATCAAATGTAGATTTTAGAACTTTTGCCCCAGCTGCATACCTGATGAATGAAGAAGCCTTACATGGATTTGCATAAATGATGCGATCTGGACTCACACCCATTTTTAAAACCTTTTCAATTTCTGACTTTGATGCACAATCGAAATTGACACCAAGATCAGCTAACTTTCTCAATACCTTGGCATCAGGGTTACATTTAACTGCATAAAATGGCTGAACACGGGGCAGCTCCTTGTACCAATTCTTGTGCAATCTTTCCACTTCACCAATATCACAAACGAAAAAAGAGTTCTCATCACCAGGTTCACAGATATCATGGTTGATGGCTGCAATTCTTTGTTTCAACACTGCGAAGATCTCATCGTGAGATTGTTCATATGGGGGGTTAATAAGTTTTTTACCTAGTTCTGCTGAATGTGCAAGGGTATTTGGAGCTTCTAAAGCTTCCACGGGTGTCAATCTCAGTTCAATATCGGTTTTAGACATCGACCAGCAACTCAATATACCTTGTCCACTTCGTTTTTCCGCCTAGAGCTCGAGCCTTCTTCGAATGACGAATTTTTAATGAATTCTTCTCAACTTTTAATTCATTTTTTTTCATCTCATCTCTTTTTTTTCAGCGTTATCCGAAGAAAAAAGAAGAAAAAACTAAATTATCGGTGTCAGCACGATCTGTCGCCCTTTGACGCCAGTAAATAAATAAATAAAAAAAAAAAATTACTTCATAAAACCAAACATATTTATTAATTACTAGCTCTACCACTACCATAACTATTATGTATTAAAAAACTTTCAGTGGTTGATTAACATCTACTTTATTATTACTATTATTATCATTATACCTGTTAGGATTGTTATTATTACTTATCATATGTTTACCCCCTCGTTTTAAGCGTTTCTAATTGATGTAGTTTCCAAAAGTCCTTCTGTTTTTGTAACTCCATTGCAGAATAGACATCTGTAACCCTCTGCAATCTCTCCATTTTCTCTTTGTTCTCTAGAAATACCGTTTGTTTTCATGATACTCAATTCACCTTTCGTTGGGATTTTACGGCACGATTCGTTCAAACATCTCGTATGAGTCTTCTTGTACCTTAATCCACATGAATTACACAGCTGATCTTGTTTCCGTCCCGACCATGATGGTCTCCAACATGGGGAATCACTCGAGTGGCAAGAGACACATTTTCTTAAACTATGACCCGAGGTACTTGGCCTTCTTGTCGGTGAAGTCTTCGCACTGATGCCTTGGAACGAACTCTTTTTAACAGAAGTGACAATTGGACTCTGGGGCGAATCTAAGGAGAATCTATGGTATTTGGAAGCTTGTGTTCCATTTGTTGGGGTTGCCGGACGGACTGGTGAAATGGATCTAGATCTGTTAACTGGAGTGGACACATAGTTCGGATCTGAAGTCTCGATGATCCTCGTAGGACTTGGCGAATTACGTGCATCCATTTTAAGCGCCAATTGTCTAGCTGCACTACCTATCGACCTATTACTGCGTGAAGGTGTTGGTAGTTGGGATGGTGATAAACCAGTCGCCATTGACGACTTGATAGTTGCTGGTGTAATCGCATTCGTCGCATTAGTCGTTGGCTTTGTTACTTTAAATTTGTCGCATGTTGGCCTTGAGTTAACAGATAAAACGTCACGGTTATCAAGCAGACGTTTTAGTTGTAATGCCTTAAAGCTATTTGTCTTTCTGTGACGCTGGCTTGGAGTACAGATTTCTTGTTTAACTGTTTGAACCAATTTATCACTAACAAAGGGCGTGAATTCAACTGGTGAATTGGACGATTGTATATTCTCATTACGGTTTGGACTCATTGGTGGTGTCATCGGTGCTGAAACGCTGTTTGATAATTCCTTAAAAGTATCCCTTGGTTCTAAAACGGATGGAACAGGATATTGTGGTGGTGGTGAATTTGCACCTCTTAAAAGCGCCGATAATTGTGTTCTATCGTGTGAAACTTCATTGACTATTTTTGTATAATGGTGATAGTTGGTCGACCTACACCAATACATTAAATTTCTTTTCCACCATGGTGTAAATTCAGAAGTGTCTGGGTACATGTATGCATGCTCCTGAATCCTTCGATCTGGTAGCAACTGTAGATGTCTAAGAGAAGGTAACGCCTCTTGTCCACGACGATTAACCGTATTTGGTGTTGCTAATTGAGCCTTTGCAAATAGTGGTGAATTTTTAGGAGTAACAGCATAGCTGTGATGGTGAGGTGAAGCTGGTGCTGTGCTGTACTTGCGTTGCCAATCTTCTCCCAATGGGCGTACCACCGTGGGTATTGTTGGCGGAACTTGTGTCGTAGAATAACAGGAATAGCTCTGATCATTAGAGAACTGCGATGGTAAGGATGGTAGAAGCAAAAGATCGTCATAGGCGCTCCTTCTCCTGTCATCTGAACCAGCAGAGGCAGCAGAAGTCGGCATCGGAGGAACTGAAGCAGGTTGTGGAGGTGATATCGAATAGCTGTTAACAGCGGCGGACATTGATAAGGAATGGATACGCCTGGGCGTTAAAGGAATGAAAGCTGAGTCGGTTACTATAGTATTATTAGTGGTATTAGTACCAATAATAGTGTAGATCTTGATAAAAGAAGTAAACTGAGATCCCTAAGATATCCTATAATAGGAAAACGAAAAAGAAAAACCACCTTAGAACCTCTTACTCCTACTGCTCCAACCTTCGGAAGATCAAAGTCATTTATATAGAGATCGAGTTATCAGAACAGGATTTCATCCCAGTTGAAACTGGTGTTTACGTATCTGTGATGCTGGCTCTCCCAAACAATCATAATTGGTTCCCAACTAGGGGAGGCCCTTGTAAATCATTAACCAAGTTTAGAGTAAATTGAAATCGCTAAAATTACCACTGTAAGAATTGTAAAAGCGTTGATCACTACGACAGACAAGGAAAAAAAGACAGATCTGAACCAAACCCGCACTATCTCATGCCAAAACAAGCACGCAAGATCATCAAAATTTTTACATCAGAAGTGTTAAAAACAAAAAGAACATGCAGTTTTTGACCAGCACCTCTATTTTTTCTGTTCCATTTTATTTTTTTTTTTTTCCAAGATTTCTGTTAGTATTTTCATTTTCACTATTGTTTCCACAAGCGCAGCGTACTCCGAAAGAAAATACGATGGCTTGTCATACTAGGGACAACAATAAAAACAGCAGAAGAAAATCTAAATACCAATTAGAAGCCCTTAGATTCACTTCTAAATGCGTAAACTGACCTTTACAGAACCAATTCGAAAAGATACCATCTAACATGATCACAAATCTTCCTTGATTAGTTAATCTTTGTTCTGATTTTCCAACTGGTTACCCGAAACTCATTGTACCATAGTGTAGTGTTACTATGGCAAGACAGGGTTACCCTTTTCCATGACGAATTTGACAAAAAAAAGCCCGAGATGAGCTATGCTGGTGAAATTTGCCAGCATTATTGTTCCAAGAAGCAAAGAACAGAACTAAAAAAAAGGTGAAATAGAAGGGGAAGGATGAACAGATTTGGCGGTCGTGCTGGCAATTATGGTGGTGGAATCGGTGGCAGTAGTGGCAGTAGCCGATCACAAATAGCTGAACTGTTTGTCAAGAGAATACTTACGCATTTGGACGATACTGATCCGTCAAAACTGAACGAATTTTTAAGTGTTTTTAGCCCAAACGGGTGTAAAATTATTATCAATGCAAGTCCCTTCCCACAACCAACACTGTTTTTGGAACAATGGGAAACAGGTGTTACTCAAACACAACATGCATTGACTGCTGTAGACTACCACGTGATTCCTGGATCTAATACGGTTGTCTTCAACGTTAATTGTAAAGTCAGATTTGATGAAGGTGGTAGAGATCGTGCGGGTCAAGATGCAAGTATACCGCAAGATCCACAACAACCTAGAAATGCATTAAACAGGACGAGGCCCCTGTGGGGGTCCTATTTCGGAGTTTCTTTACAACTAATCACAGAGGAAAGGGTTTTGAACAATGACTCTAATGGTGTGGTACTGATGTTTAACTACAACATGGTTTACAAGCCGGACGATTCCTTAATGAAAATTCAGTGATTGAATGGACTGAACGTATATGTATGTATGTGTTTCTGTATGTTCATATTTAATTTTCTACCTTTTTTTACTGATTTACGCCATATGCATATATCTGCGGCTGCGCCCGGGGATCCCGGAAGATTTCGGACAGCAGGGGATCTCCCTTCGTATTCGATGATAGCGGCCAAGTAACCGCTGTAACTTACTTGCCTTTCTAATAAGGGGAATTTTAGCCCGTTTGACCGATTCGGTCAATACAATACCAGGTGCCGCTGAAGTAAGCCTTAAATTCGGGGATTGACGCCGATGACGATAATATAAAGAGGGTGGCAAACCCCTCCAAAGTTTATTTCTCTTTTCCTACATCTTAGAACACTTCTCTACTTCTTACCATTTGCCTTTAAATTCTTGCAGATACATCAAAATCAAAATGCAAATTAATCCTAAGCTCGCTCTCCCATTGACGGGGGTGTTTGCGTTGACCACGCTTATCATGGTGATTGTTGCCATTGCTGGTTCTACTGGCAATTATACCCCTCTGAAACACGTTTACGTGGGCCAATTGAACCTAATTCATCTGAACATTTCCAAAGTTTTACCTGAATTATCTCCAATTCTAACAGTCGTGGGTACTGCGCTAGCTTCCAATCACAATAGCAGCAATAATGCTGAGAATGATCCACTAAAAGGTGGGTTGGCGGTATTCAAAAACTTAACTAATACAACTGCTTCAACTCCTTTTTTAACGCTTCTGTCCAATGCGGAAAACATTACATCTACTATCGGTGGGCTCGATGGATTGGATCCATTAAAAGACGTTTTTAATTCGTCTTCTCACGACGGTCCTTTAAATGAAATCCACAAGTTAATTGATAACTTCAAGAATCACACTAATACTCTTAAGGATTTGAGTACCTTGATGGAAGTCTTTGAAGGCGGTCAATCTGACAAAAACCCTGCTGCTACTTTGTTTCAACAGTTTAAAGATTCTCCTGATATTCGCCAATCTGCCAATGCTCTAGGAAACTTTAATGGTCTCTTGGGTCAAGATAGTGATAAATTGCAGCCACTGTTTGATTTATTCAATCACGCAAAGAATGATAAGGCTGATTTGGGCTTCTTAGGCGAAATCCTGAATTCAACTTTCTCTCAATCTACAGTTAATGACACCTTCCAAAAATTAGAACATACTGCTGAGAAAGATCTCAACAAAACTTTGAATCAATTGAGGGATAAAGCACCACAACCCTTAAGACCTGCATTTGATGCTCTGAAAAATTTGGTTCTTGATTCCAAATTACCCAATGAAACCATAAGTGTCCTTCATCATTTAATCGATAACAAGAATTCTTCCAGAGAATCAGAGTTCCTCAAAAAAGCAGTGCAACCATTGCAAACGCTAGTTCACAATGTCCAAAACGGTACATCTGCTTTAAATTGGTTGAGACAGTTGGGTAACCAAACTCACATCCATTCAACAGGTAACCAATTAGATTCGCTAATCAAATTGTTTAACTCTACTCTAAACGGCACACAAATCTGGGGTATAATTGACAAACTGAAGGACGATTTGAATCAAAAGTCTGGCCACCTACCTTCCTTGTTCCAATTACTACGTGGTTCAAAGAATACAAGTGCTACTTTGGGTTCTTTGAATCCATTAACTAGTTGGACAAGCCAAAATCCCAAGGCTTTCGAACCGATACTTCATTTGTTACGCAAGGCAGGAAGTGTAACGCCAATTGGAAATAATGAACTATCACAACTAACTCCCAAACTTTTGCAAAATTCTGGTCTCAAGACGATCTTTCAACTATCCATCTTCACGCTGTGTACAGCGGCAACTGGTGGAAACATCGATACTTGCAGCAAATCCCATGCGGTACAATCGCTCGATTTTGGAAACTTCGTTTGGGACGCCCTTACAAATTCCGATCTATCCTCTCTGATCAAAGGTCTCAATTTACAAAAATCTAATTTGAAAGTAGCTGGTAATTTGACCAAGAGACAGGGACAATGGTCGCCTTCTATGAGAGCCATTTTATCACTGGGGATATTGGTAATAATCATTGTCTTTGTTAAGTTACTAATCATTGGATTCGTTCTCATTTCATCTTCACCTTATTCCAATATGAGGAAACTAGTACTACTATCGATCGCATCAGGTTTCGTGCTATTCACTTTTATTCCCGCTGTAGTTGTAACCGCAATTCTTCAACGTGTGAAAGCGGCAAGCAGTAGTGACAATTTTGGTGTAACTGCCAAAGACGGCAAGGCCAATCTGGCATTAGCATGGTGTTCATTTGCTTTAGCACTTTTAAGCTTACCAATTATAGGTTTTAGTCGTCTAGACAAGGTACCTGTTTTAGACAATGAGGCTGACGAGAAGAAAGCCGCCGAGGAAACTGCACAACCCGTAGTACCTGCCAACGAAACATACGAAGGTCCTACTCCCGTTTCTGATCATGAGGCAGATGAGGAGGAAGAACGAGTTTATCAGGACGAAACATCCCCTCGGGAATCCCAGAGTTCTTAATTCTTAATATAATTTTTTTTTATTTTTTTTTATTACGCGTTTGCTTCCCTATGAAATACCCTATTTTTCTGTTTTTTCTTATATATATAAAATAAAACAAAAGTATGCTATACCCTAATAACAACGTCAATGGTGTTCAGATCCCGATTTACATTAGCGGTTTTTCCTCACTTGGCATTGGCGATCCTGGATAATATCTTCTTTTGACTCTTACAACACCCCATAGGATATTATTGAGTAGTGCACCACCTACAGCAGCCCAAAGTAGAGCTAAGAATATCCTGCCTAATGAAAGTTTAATACCATAATCATCATAACTCTCATTGAGCAAATGGCGAATATAGACATATGTTCCTGTACTAGTACCAGCGCTTATAATCAAACTAGTAAATGCAAGAGAGGCCAAAATTCTACCAAACCAGTTTAATAATCTAACATGAACAATCCAGCGAACAACATTAACTACCAGATCAAGAAATAGTGCACAGATACCGATTAACAATGTAATAAACATGCACTTGACCAAACCGTTATAATACCCCATTTTATCCTGTAAACTACGAGGCATCATAGCATTTGCAAGGGAATCTGCCATATGAGAAACTTCATTATTCTTCGTGCTATCAGTTAACATCTTCTTCAAATCGAACTGTTGAATTCCACTGGGTGATGTGCAATGCGTCACTGATCCCTTGTCATTAGCAACGCAATACGACCATAATCCAATGTTGATATATGAAGGTAAACTCGAGGAATTGAAATCAGAACTGGAACCGGATGCTTTCGAGAGAATCTTATTTGTATCCAAATTTTTCAAATTTAATTGTGCAACAAATATTTTGTTGATCGGATTATAATTACTAGTGGAACCTGCACATGCTACAATCGCCAGTATTAATGCAGAGAACGATAGAAGTGCTGTAAGGGAAAGTACAGAGGCATTGATCATGCTGAAATCGCCTTATTTGCCAACTTTACTCCAAAAACACAGTTGAGTTCAGATTTAATCCGCTCTACATTAGAACTCTTACCTTAGCTCAAGACGCGAAAGCAGGCCATATATATGTCTATCCTGAATAAACCGTCGAGGCTGAACAGATGACAGGATCTTAGTGACATACGAATCGGTCAGAGAAGCGACAGCTGAAATGATCTTCACACAGCCATGGTACAGTTTGGTATTGCTCTAAACCGTCTACGAATACATGCTGGTTTCCCCAAATGTTTCCAACAAAAATTTCCTTGGCTCCCAATTTAATTAAAACCTAAACCTACGAGTGCAAGAAAAGCTTAGCTTTTATTTTTATTACAATAACAATGATTTCCAGCCTCGCAAAGGAAAAGACGTAACAAAAAAAAAAAAAGGCAAGCCTTGCGAGTTTCGCGAACTAATATACAAACGAAGGAAACAAACGTCAGGAATAAGAAAAAAAAGGGCTAGACAAGCCCAACGCTCGTATTCATGCGTGCAAATGTCACCGAAACTAGTACAAGTGCTCTGATCCAAGTAACTCACTCTAAATGCAGAATCAACCTGGACAGACCAGACGTTGTACCATATGACCAACAGAGACTTGGAACTTTGAAGTATACGAGGCTAGAAAAGTCAAGTCTAAACTATGGTTCGGCTGACCCACCCATACATAGGGGTAGCTAATATCTGACTGTTTTCTCTTGCATAGAGGGAACGACGGGAAACCGTTCTGGAACAATTTCTACTCCGATCTTATTTCAACTTGCAGGTCACATCGATGCCCAATTTCCACGAGTGGTTTGCTTCATGGTGTCCATAAAAAATGGTTTTATCTTTGGCAAGTAACATTGCCAGTAGAACAAACGAACATGCGGTTAGTAAACCTAGAAAAGTAAAGAAACAACTGTAATCCATCATTGTAATCATTCTATTGAAATAGGACTACATTTCATGGAAAACATAAGGTACAACAACAGTTATATTTGCCTGCTTTCAGTAATATGGGATCCTTTTTCCGCCGTCATTAGAACCGGGGAACAGATGGACGTCGCAATCATTGAAAAGAATCCCGTTTAGAAACATTATGCTGGTACCATCAGCTTATGCCTCTTACACTTAAAAAGATGCATGTAGCCCACCACCTTTGACGCTTTCACTCCTTTAGGCCATCAGCTACCGGCCGAAAGTCCTAGATGGCACTGTGATTTGATCATGTTCTTAAATATTACTCCCATAAGAACGACAAGGTTTCAAAATCGCCAGTGAGCCCAGATATATTACTGTTTATGGACCCTCATCTACCAAATCCCTCCGGCAAAGACTGCTACTCAGTGTCAGTACGAGAATACCATCTAAAAAGAATCCCATGACTGGAACAGAAGGTAAAATGTCATAATACTTCTGTTCAAAAGTGATCTACGCTTTAATATACATTCTTAACATTTTCCAGAGAAAATAAATCGGACTTTAAACTAAAAACCATGTCATCGGAAAACGTCAACAAACTCCGAAAAGTGAGTGTTACCCACCTTTAAATCTTTAATTATTCGGTCTTCTAGGTATGAAAAGAGGGGAGAGGGTAAGCATTCTTCCCCCATAGATAACAAAGGTGATGATCATCGGTCAAAAGAAATGCATAAACAGTTTCAGCGATAAAAGAATAAGCACTAGGAGATGAAAGACGGTTTCTTTCGTGCTTCATAAGCACTCATAAGACCGATTCATCCTCTTTCATATAAGGGATATTTATCTGGTATTAGTGATATGAGCTACTGATTAGAGGAAGATCTTACAAACCATAAGAATCATCATAACTATCAGTTTCCTGGTGTTCATTGGCTGGTACTAGCAGAAACTTTTCAAAACTCGTCGGAATGAGTGTATCTGAGGTGCTGTCATTTTACAGGCGGCATAGGTTGAATATTTTGAGAAGTTCTTACATTTTGCTGCTATTTTTCACTCTATATGGGGTGTCAAGCGGAAAAAATGCACCGAAAACCATTAAGAGGACTAAGCACAAGAGTAATATACATGGTGGTGAGGAAGAAGCGAATGTTAGTGATGTTGTGATTTACAGCGATTCTGAGGATGATAACGTTAGTGAGGGGCCAAGCGACAGTGATGAAAAAGTAAATGAAATGTATAAGAGGAAAAAATGTGTTAGTAGGCAAGGAACACAGAGAAGTAATTATTGGCATCATTATTATCATCGTCGTTTGGATTTTTTGATAAAGGTAATTTTAAGGGACAGACGGTGTATATTTTTGTTCATGACACAAGCAGCACTGTTGGTTACAAGAACGTTGTTATCTTTACGTGTTGCAACTTTAGATGGTAGAATTGTATCATTGTTGATAAAGGCAGACTATTCAAAGTTTGTGAAGATTTTAGTGGGTAATTGGATGTTACTAGGAATACCTGCAAGTTTTGTCAATGCAATGATTGAGTATACTACGAGACGGTGCTCACTGACAATCAATAAGATTGTGACTACGTACTTGCTAGACAAGTATCTGGCAAACCATCGCATTTTTTATGCAGTAGCAGCCTCTAGATCAGTAACTGAGGTACAGGATAATTTGACCAAAGATATTGCTGCTTTCTCTAATACCGTATCTTCATTATTAAACCAGTTACTGAAACCTATGTTAGACCTGATTCTCTGTTCCTTTAGACTGTTAACTTCGAGCTCTAGTTTTATGGGTGAAGGTACATTGGCTTTAGGCTTGGTAGTTCACATATCAAACCAATTGTTGAGAATACTACAACCTAATTTTACTAAATTGACTATGAAGAGGTCCTCGATGGAGAGCTGGTTTAGATCACTACATTTTAATGTACATTCAAACAACGAGGAGATTGCCATTATGCGAGGTCAATCAAAGGAGTTGACCTCCTTGGACTATTCTTTCTACGAGTTAGTCCTCTTTATGAATAGGGAGATCAAGAAACGGTTTGTGTACGATTTTGCGACTAGCTTTGTCATAAAATATACTTGGGGTGCAGCAGGCTTAGTGCTTTGTTCTATTCCCATCTTCTTTAAAGATAAAGTTTTGGACGTTAATGAGGATGTTACTGCTGATTTTATCACCAACAGGCGACTTTTAATAACCGCATCAGGGTCCCTTGGTAGATTTGTAGAGCTAAAAAGAAGTGTTCAGCAGCTTCGCGGCGTTTGGTTAAGGCTTAAGAATTTTGAAAAATTGTTAGATAGCCATTCAGGTGCGCAAGTAGCTGAGTCAGATGATGGTGTTACTGTTGAATATGATAATACGAGAATTAGATTTGAAAATGTTCCATTAATTACCCCGACAGACCAAGTATTAGTTCAAGAGTTAAATTTTGAATTAAAACATGGTGATCACCTTTTAATCATTGGTCCTAACGGATGCGGTAAATCTTCATTATTTCGAATTTTAGGTGGATTATGGCCGGTAAGAGCATCACCAGGAGGTAAATCTACTGGTATAGTGGTTCCATCCACTATGGATGGAGACGAGTGTTCCATCTTTTATTTACCACAAAAGCCATATATGAGCAGTATGACAAGCTTTAGGGAGCAAGTAATATATCCTGATACTTTCGAACAGTTTGAAAAAAGATTCCGTGGCAGTTACAATAGAGGTGACGAACACCTAACCAAAATTTTAAGTATGTTGGAATTAGAAGATTTAATATCTGAAAACATGGCCATAGTCATGACTCACGTTTCTGAAAATGGTGAAGGTATTAACTCTTCGGTGAAGTCTCGTGAAGCATTCGATATTAGAAGAAATTGGTCAGAGGAGTTGTCTATTGGCGTACAACAGAGGTTGGCCATGGCAAGAATGTATTATCACAAACCTAAATTTGCAGTCCTTGATGAATGCACTTCTGCCGTTTCTCCCCAGATGGAACAGAAAATGTACCTTACAGCGCAAAAATTGGGGACTTCGTTGATTTCAGTTTGCCATAGAACCGACTTATGGCACTTCCATAACCATCTTTTAAAATTTGATGGTAAGGGTGGCTACAAATTTGAACAATTCAACCCCAAAGAGAGGTTAGCTAATGAAGATAAGCTGATGGAGCTAAATGCGATTCTCGATCAACAAGTCCCACTGTGGGAGAAAAAACTCAAGGACTTGACGGTTGCCAGGAAATCAAATATCATCCGTAGATCACAATCAGAATTAACAACGCAACCATTAGCGAAACCAAGTTTTGGAGACACGACACAAATCCCTTCGAATAACGGACAGAGGTTACCAACGACTCCAGCAGCGGCTATCCAAACAAAAACAGTTGGTTCAAGATTGCTAAGGTCAAGTGATAGCCAAGAAAAGATTAACCCACATGTAAATAATACATGACTGCTGCTCCTTAAATGGTTAAAAGAATGAAAACAGAAAAAAAAAGTGCCTAGATAAAGATATCATTAATTATAGCAGAAGTATTTGTTTATCTTATCTTATTTTATTTTATTTTATTTTTTTTTTTTTAGTTTCTAGATATCATATTTTGTCATCTTGTCCTCATTATTGAGCCCTTAAACTATTCATGAGAAGCCTAGACTTGCATGACTTTGATAAAAAAGGCATTTAAGCTTGAACGGACTACAAGGAAAAGATAAGCCAGTAAACGGTGATGGAATGCTGGAATTTCGCAGAAACTACGACATCGGGCCAACCAATATTAAGAGAAAATGAGAAGGATATACTCATCGATCAACTGGTGGGATTGTACCATAACAAATCAAAAATTTTAAACAGACAAAAAGGTCGAATATTCCTCACTTCACAGAGAATAATTTACGTTGATGATTTGAATCCAACTGGAAATTCCTTGAGTCTTGAGTTGAGTGGTATTGAATCTATACGGTTTTCAACAAGATTTCTTCGGAGATCAGCAAGACTAATTTTATTCATAAAAAAAGTTGACAATTACCAACTTATTGGACCTGATGGTAAACCTAGGAATACTTTTAATAATTGTGTTAGCACCTGGGTCTGTCCCATTTGTATGATAACAAATGAAATGCAGGGCGAGTTCACGGAATCCATCGATCCCATTCCTGTATGTGCCAATTGTGGTGTAACAGCTGATTATCAAATGACGAAGGACTCCATTAACGTTTCACGTTTAAATGATTATAAAAGAAAAGATGGTACGCATAATTCTAATCCCAGCACTAGTGAATCAAACCAGTGTCCTGCATGCACTTTCATCAACCATTACCAAATAATTAATTGTGAAATATGTGGTACAAAATTACCATGTTCAAAGATACGGCAAGAACATGTTTACGGAGTAGGTTTTAAAGACTCTAGGATACATTTTGAACTGGAGCATCCAATATCCAATGATAAGAGTCTTAAAGATGAAGTTACTGACTTTGTGCAGATAAGTTTCCGCAAATCTGATGGTGTATTGTTTGCCCAGGCCACCGAGAAAACTCTCAAAGATTTTGAAAAAGCTAAGTTGAGTAGCATTTACAATAAGAATTTGGTATCTGTGAATGGCGTCAAAGTGAAAGATGAAGGCTTAACAGATTTGCCGCTATTAGAGACGAAGTTAAGCAAGATAGGCATCACAAGTTTAGAGAGATCTGGTGAAACCCAATTGCTTAACAATGACATAATATTCAACAACGCATTAACCGACCTCAATCGCTTGATGTCCCTTGCAAATGACATAGAGAGATTATACACTGGCGTTTCACCTAAATTAATGGGTGAAAGAAGAGAAGGCAATCATAAGCCATTACTTATATTGGACAGGGAGAAATTTTACAACAAATCATTGTTTTTAGATGAGATTGCTCGTGAAATTTATGAATTTGCAATATCAGAATTTAAAGCAGAAAAAGAAAGACTTGGATACGTAATGGTCACTTTAGTTGATCTCTATGCAATGTACAATAAAAGTATGAGAATTGGTACTGGCCTGATATCTCCTCAAGAAATGCGCGAGGCTTGTGAAAGATTTGAACAATTAGGATTGAAGGATTTAAAATTAACAAAGATTAATGGACGTGTTCTTTGCCTAGCTTCGGAAAATTCATTTGATTTTGTTAAAACCAAGATTCTAGAGATTATCAATGAATCGGCAGGATCTGATTTACTGCTTTTGACTCAATTCCTAAACAGTAATAGTTCAAATGCATGGACAATCGGTATCATTATGGAAGTATTACAAAATTGTATCGACCAAAGTGATCTGGTGATCGATGAGCAGATCAGCGGTATTTATTACTACAGAAACGACTATTGGACTATAAAACCGAAGGCATAAAGATACCACGCTAACCAAAGTGAAAGTTTTTAAAATAATAAATGACTTGTATAAACGTATTAGCATATATATATATATATATGTATATATCCCGATGAGAAAGATAAAAAAGTGACAAACAAAAAAAAAAGTATTATGCCATGTCCTGAGCCGCAGCTATGTTTCTTGGAGGAGAAGTCGTTGCATTTGTGTTGCAATCATTATTGTTCGAAGATACTATGCGAGGAAGAGATTCAATCTCTTGTACTATAAATTCCTTTTCATCAATAAAAGTGGGCTCCTGATAATCTAGACCAAATGTCTCAAAATACTTTAGCAATTTATCCCTATTTTTAACCAAGATATCGAATACCGGTTTCGATTTCCTTGGATTAGCAACCATGACTTTGAAAACATTGAATGCTTCATGTTGTAAATTTTTTGATTTGTCAGTCATCAACACCATTATCAATTTTAAATTATCAAGCGAATTGATATAAGCATTCATTAATTGATTGTTAGACCTAATCACAATCAAAGATGCCAATAGTTTAGTACTTTGTCTTTTCGTCACATAAGACCCATGTGCCATAAGTTTATTAATATTTTGAATAAATTTATTCATATTGTTTTCATGATTGAAGAATTCTTTAGAAACCAATTTTGTATGTGTGGTTAATGCGCAATTCAAAATCTGTAGAGATTCAGTACTAGTTTCAAAATTTCCTAACCTTACAATCTCAAAAAATTTCCACAATTGAGGATCTTGCAAAATAATACGACACAACTGTTCATACTTCATACACTCCATTATCATATTCCCCACAGTTAGGAAAACATCATTAGCTGTCCTCCTCTGCATGGACATTTCGGCCGTCCTCAGCATCGTATGTATTGTCTTTGGGTTAGATACCAAATAATCCACTGTAACCAACTTATTATCCTTTGAGTATCTCAAACAAATGGAAAATATTAATGTAACCTCTTTCCTTGCCTCAAATTCTAAATCTGCAAAATGTATAAGCAACTCGTAGAAAAGGTTGGCTCTATACATCGCACCATAAAGTTCATCCATTGACTCTGGACTAGGACGTGGATCTGTGTCACCAAGGATGAAATGCTTCGTATACATCAGATATTTCGAAACTTCCTCCTGTGCCTTACGTTTACCATCCTGCGTAGAACTACTTTCTATCTTAGAAAGCTGATCACTTATAAATTTGACATAGTCCTGAGGAGATTTGGGATTCTTTTTCCACCAGAAGGTCATATCTAAATCCTGATTCTTATACTTCTTGAACATCTTCTACAATTAAAATTAACTACAGTTACGTGCAAACAAAAGTAATAATAGTAAAAGTGGAAGATTGAAAGCTTTTTGAATTCGAAAAGGGTCTTATACTAATATATGAAGTCTTAAACTGTTCAAAAGACACCGATCACCAATATGATCTATACCCGCGTTATTGTTTTAATGATACAGTTTGAAACTTGTTTGACATCTTATAACACAAAAGGTAAAGAACTTTCCAAGAACAAAGGTCACATGAATTTCACGCCTTTATAGTAGTATTATAAAAACGAGATTAGTTGAAATGTTGAAGCAGAAATCTTTCCCGTAGCTATTTACCGTCCCTAATATGATCCTTGGAGGCATCTGTTCTTTATAGTCCAGCTTTTCTGGTGGATAAGCTGTATCGATAAGCGTCTTGTTTTTTTTACTACCGACTTCTATGGTATCAATATCATGAAAACGGCCCATTGATATTACCATTACCACCATCACCGTGACCACCAGCAAGCCTTTTTTCCCCGTATGTTCTAATGTGTATGTGTATGTATGTCATACAGCATATATTAATTTATAATTGCCGTTGAAGTTACAATATCCTATTATCGATGGTTCTCTTCCTCCCAAACGGGTAGTATTTGTAGTATAACGACGAGACCTCACTTAACAGTGAGCGACTGATGATGGTAGTCCCTGTCAATATTTTGCAGCTATTTTCCTGTTCAAATCATCTTCCAATTGCACTGCCGTGAATTCATTAAAAAAAAAAAAGTTACAATAAGAATAAGGTGGTAACAACAGCTTATTAATATCCTCGTGCCAACAATTCCTTTTCGATGCTACTCCAGAAAAATCTTGCTACTTCGACATCTTTAAACCTTTTGCTTTTATCTAGCTCGACCCTTTGTACGTTCCACTGCTGCACATGTCTGGGAACAACGTCACCTGCGAAATGGAAATAGTAGCCCTTACAATGTTGAAATAGTTCTGCCGGCGTGTTCCACTGATAATTATTAAATTGCCACGTATGACCCATCGTGATAACCGCTACAACTCTATCCCAATATTCTGGTTTTGTAAACATCCTCGTGTTATTGACAATGAGAAATCTAACCGGCCTTGATAAACGATACAGGGCTTTTTCCACGGTAACCAGGTCAGATTGAGGTGCTGGTAAATCTCTTGGGTAGATGTATTGCGAATTTTCCAAAAATTGCTTAATATTTGACATGGTAAAAACTGAAGAAGCAGCGGAAGGTATTAAAATAATTGGATCCTTCCGCTGCGTAGGTCTCGAAGATGCATGCGGTTTATGCACTTGTCCTTGTCCATTTTGTGCAGATTTCTTTGATTTTAGTGATGATTTAATCGACTGCACAAGTTTTAACTCTGCATCCTTAACCAGATACCCGTAGTTTGTCAATTTATTACCACGAAGCGATGTGTTATGGTCCAACAATGGCTTTTCGTGTGATAGAATTTGAATCAACTCAGGATCATCTTGTAGTGACACACCGCCATTAGTTTGCCCATTCAAAACTTGGTCTTCTTTACCATGAAAATCCTTATGTTCCTCTGACTCATCACCTCTATCCTTTGAGTCTGCGGTAGCTGGCTTGACATACTGTGAGGTATCTGCTTGACCTGATAGCCAGTTCAAAAGATCTGTTCTCTGCAAAAATGAAATATTTATCAATTGCTTAGCCTGACAATCTGCTAAATAATCAGCCGCACTCGAATCTCTATGTAACCAACATTGGATGATAGCCCTCAATGGTACATTTTGGCCCTCCAATTCGAATTCAGTAAGCTCATCTAGTGATTCCTTATTCTCATTCTCAGCATTATCCTTGGCTTGAAACGAAACTGTTTTGGCCCCTGTAATATCTGAAGCTTCATTACCGTCTTCGTTGAGCAGAGAAAACTTATCTCCAGATTTCAAATGCTTCCTTACCTTTAACAAAATTGAAGACATTTCAATAGCAGTAAATTATGAGTTTTCCTGTCCATGTGTTGTCAGCTTTTAATGATGTTTAAAGATTTATACCGTTGAATTTTTTTCAACGGCTCATCGCATCCAGGTAAGTGTTCAACTTCAGAATACAAAGTAGAAGACAATCATTAAAAAAGACGAATTTGGGGACAATTTGCTAGATTAGAAGCTCTGTGACTATTGTACTCCGAAAATTCATGGGTAAAAAGAATAAGGGAACTGTCAAGGATCCTCCACCTACGGAAACCACTGCCGTAGGTAAGAAAAAAGGTAAAGGAAAGAAGGAAGAATTCTCCGAGGATGAGAAGGCCAAAAGACAAGCTGGCAGAAGCAAAGTTACCTCTACATCTAGTTGGACTGGTAAGCTACCCCACACTTTGCTTCATGAGACATGTCAGAGGAGAAAATGGAATAAAGTAGAGTACGAGATGAAGAAAATAGGTGACAAGGGTATGTTGGCAATAGCAGTTCTGTCCTGCACAGATCCCAAATCTAAGGAGGTTCTTAGTGTCAGAATGAATGATCCTACATATGATAAGATGAGTGGCAAGGGAGCACAGGTACCGCAAGAGACACCAATGGAAGCTAGACATATTGCAGCTACAGTAGCATTATACAGAATTTCATACAATACCAATTTGCATATGATGTTACCTCCGAATCATAAAAAATTGTGGTATGAATTAGATGATTATCATAAGTCTTTAACAAAAGAGAACCCACAAAAGGCTCAAAAACTCTTCGATGTAGACCCATTTAAGACACTTGTAGAAGAACAAAAGCAGAAAGAGCAAAAGGCTAAGGATCAAGAGGCAAAGAACAGACAAGCAGCTAAGGAGCAAACTACTACGGTACTGACTTCTCTAGAATTAAAAAGTAAAAACCCAAGCAAAGATAGTAAGATAAGGAAGCCTCAATCTTCCACTACCGCCAATAACAAAAATACGAACAAAGTGTCTTTCCCTAAGAAGGCTTGGGATAGTGCAGCATTTGTGGATTTTGAGGAGTCTCTTCGACAAGGTATCGAATCTTCGATTAAACTTCATATAGATTGGAGTAACAAGAGAATCAAAGCTACTGATAGCAAATCTCCTGCTCGAGATACACTTAAGGACAAGCTGCTATCCTTACAATTCAGGGCTCCTCATGTAGAAGAAGCTCTTAATTATAAAGATCCACTGTCTTTCCTCCTTTTCCATTTGCCAGAAGACGACTTGCCACCTTATTTCCATAAGAGAAGGGAAGACTCTAAAAACATGGTCGAAATCTCGTCCATGCCCCTAGAAACACGAAACAAAATCGATAGATTGACTGAAAGTGGTATCTCTAGGGATGAAGCTGCCTTTGCACTGGAGAGTTGTAATATGGATGAGAATGAGGCAGCAGGAAGACTGACCGCTAATATTGTGCCACAGCTAACGTCGAGCCTTGAACAGAAAATCTCTGGAGAAGAGTCGCTAGAAGTTTGGAATCAAGAATTAGAAAGTTTACAGAGCATGTATCCTGAATCAGTACAGGTTTTAAGGCCAGATTCTTGTTACACGGTAGACTTGATAAAGGCATTTAGGCTAAAATTGAAGGTTTATAAGACCAAGTGTTACCCATCTGTTTTGCCAGGCATTATAGTCTCCACTTTTGATAAAAATTACAAATTGCCTAACTACATCAAGCAAAAGATTTTACAGAATTTGCTCCAGTATGTCGTTGATTCAAATTTACTTGGTGATATGTTAGTATTTCACTTATTGTCGTGGTTAGAAGATCATCTCAAAGAAATTATTGAAAATCCAGGGCCTCTTCTTTCAGATAGAGAACTCTTAGCATCGTCAAGTAACGAAAGAGAAGCATCTGTAAGTCTAAATGGAAACAACGACAATAAAGGGGACAAGAAACGTTTCCAAAATATATTGAGTGATCAAGAGGTTGCTTCTCTGAAACAAGGATATTCCAAGAGAGTTACCACTGCTCAGTATAAAGCCATGCTAGATATTAGAGCTAATCTTCCTGCATGGAAGAAACAAGCGCTCATAGTAGATCTGGTCAAGAGCTATGATGTAACCTTAATTACGGGTGAAACTGGTTCTGGTAAGTCTACTCAAGTAGTGCAATTTCTGTTAGACACTTTACAAGCCAAAAACAATGATTTTGGGAACACTAAGATCATATGTACGCAACCCAGAAGAATTTCTGCTATTGGATTAGCAGAGCGTGTTTCTGACGAACGTTGTGTGAAATGTGGTGATGAAGTTGGTTACGTGATCAGAGGTGTTAACAACACAAAAAACAGTACCCGTATCAGATTTATGACTACAGGTGTACTAGTTCGCATTTTACAAACCGATGCATCCTTTTTAAAAAATTCGATACTGGTCATTGATGAAGTACACGAGAGATCTGTGGACACGGACCTTATCGTGGTCCTTTTAAAGAATTTGATGGGTAAAATTTCTGGACTAAAGATTGTACTAATGAGTGCTACAGTTAACGTAGATGTTTTCAAAGAATTTTTTAAAGGTCTCGGTACTTGTCACATCGAAGGACGTACTTTCCCCATCAAGGACTACTATTTGGATGACATTCTAGAAATGATAGACTTCAAGATAAAAACAGATAGATTCCAAAGATATTTGGATTATGATGACGAAGACAAGGAAGAATACATCAGACCCACTGCGGATTCTAGATTCTTCCGGTCAGGCCAAATCAATTATGACTTGGTTTGTGAAGTGGTGAAGCACATAGACAGAGAATTGTTTTCTCAAAAAAACGATGGATCCATTATTGTATTTTTGCCAGGTGTTGCAGAAATTAATAAATGTTGTCGTATGTTAAAAGAAAGTGATAGTGATGACAATATAGTAGTCCTACCACTTCATTCTGCACTGACCCCGGACGATCAAAAAAGAGTATTCAGGAGCTATGGGTCTAAACGTAAAGTAGTAGTATCTACCAATATCGCAGAGACTTCTATTACAATTAGTGACTGTGTGGCTACTATTGACACGGGTAGAGCAAAAACAATGGTATATAATCCCAATGATAACACAACAAGATTGGCAGAATCTTTCATCTCTAAGGCTGAAGCTAGCCAACGGAGGGGTCGTGCTGGTAGAGTCTGCGAGGGTGTTTCTTACAAGTTATTTTCTAAGAGATTATATGAAGAAGATATGATTCCCATGCCTATCCCAGAAATTAAAAGGGTTCCCTTAGAATCATTGTATCTTTCAGTAAAATCTATGGGAATCAAAGACGTAAAGAGGTTTTTAGCTACTGGATTAGACCCACCTCCTTTGAAAGCACTAGAGAGAGCAAGTGGAATGTTGACTACTGTTGGGCTTTTGAATGAATACGATGATTCACTTACGGAACTCGGTAAATTTATCGGTATAATGCCTGTAATGGACAGTAAACATGGTAAACTGCTTATCTACAGCATTATCTTTGGTATCACTGATATTGGTATACTTTTAGCATCTATTCTAAGTGTCGGTGCAACACCATTCATCAATGATATCAATTTAAGGGACAAGATCAAAGCCCTACTTCAAAAATATGAAAGCAGAGGTGACTTATTGGCAATGGCTGAAATCCTCCGCCAATATCTGCAACTTCAGAGTGGTGGTAACTCCAAGAGTCATTTTCTCAAGGAGAATTGCTTGTCCTATAATAAGGTAAGAGACATCATGTCATCACGTACTCAGTTCTACTCCATTCTGAAGGATGTTGGATTTATACCATTTAAAGAGGATCCAGAAGTGACTGCTTATTTAAATAGGAACAGTGGAAATATTCCAGTTCTAAAAGCAGTCCTTACGGGTGCATTTTATCCGCATGTGGCCAGGGTTCAATTGCCAGATCCAAAATATATGACTACAAGTGTCGGTGCCGTTGAGAAAGATCCAGAAGCCAAGGCTATCAAATATTGGATCAGAAATGAGGAATATATTGATATGCTGAGAGACCAAACGACGACAGAAGATTTTCCATTACCCGCCAAAAGAGCTTTTATCCACCCATCATCCGTCTTATTTAATTCCAAGGGCTCTTCTGACTATCAAGAGGCTATGACACTCAATGAAGTGAATGAACCTTCGGCGAAAAAGTCCTTTACCTCCTCGACAGTCTCTAGGTTCCCATTCGTTGTCTTCAACTCATCTCAAGTAACTACAAAACTCTTCCTACGAGAGATTACTCCTACTTCAACGTTGTCATTGCTGCTATTAGGTGGTCCTCTAAGTTATGATGTAAATACCACCCAACACTCACCGGGAATTGTACTGGATCAATGGTTGCCTATTAGGACTTGGTGTAAGAATGGTGTACTCATTAAAGAACTTAGAACTCTTCTAGATCAAGCCATAAGGGGCAAGCTGGAAAGCCCTAAGTATGGTCAAAAGAAACCAGAAATTGACGATAAGCCTGAAGCAATTGTCAAATTGGTGGAAAGTGTGATTACGGTCGAATAGAATCGCTTCATCTTTGTCTTATATAGTAAAGATCCGTATGTAAATTTCGTCGGACTTGGAGAACTACTACATTCCAAGAACCCGTCTATAAGAGGATTTTAAAAAGGAATCGGGTGAGTATAGATCAAAGGGGGATTATTCAATGAATTTAAAGAATCTGGAACGTCCGCTGGTGCATCTGACTCCACCTAGAGGTTGGTTAAATGATCCAAATGGCTTGTGGTATGATACAAAAGAACGATTATGGCATTGTTACTTCCAACACAATCCAGATTCTAATATCTGGAAACAGCCAATCTGTTGGGGTCACTCGGTATCGAAAGATGCAATTACTTGGAAGTACGAAGGCCTAGCTATTGTCCCAGATAAAGATGATGGTGGTGTTTTCTCCGGCTCAGTTGTTGTAGATTACAACAATACTAGCAAACTATTTGATGAAACAATTGACCCAAGACAAAGAGTTGTTGCCATTTGGACTCAAGATGCTGACAGAATACAGAGTCAAATGATTAGCTATTCGTTGGATGCTGGGTATAGTTTCAAGTTTTATGCGGGAAATCCAGTTTTAAATGTTAACAATTCAAACTTTAGGGATCCTAAGGTAATTTGGCACAGAGAAACTACCAGATGGATCATGGTAGTAGCATTATCACAAAAGTTTGAAATATGCATCTATTCTTCTAAAGATTTGATTCACTGGCAGTATGAGTCTGGTTTCTGTGTTAGAGGTTTCAAGGGTTTACAGTACGAATGCCCTGGGCTTGTCCAATTGCCTCTTTTAGATGTAGACGGTAAGAAGGTAGAAAATGGAAAGCAGAATTGGATTCTTTATATTTCTATCAATCCAGGATCTCCTCAAGGTGGATCTGCCACTGAATATTTTATCGGTCAATTCGATGGTAAGGTATTTAAACCAATTGATAATCAGATAAGACTCATGGATCTTGGTAAGGATTTTTATGCCTTCCAAACTTTTTACATCCCTTCTAATGAAGATGATGTAATTGGAATGGCGTGGGCATCAAATTGGCAATATACGAACCGAACTCCCACGACTCAATACCGATCCTGTTTAACGATGCTAAGAAAGCTGTATCTGCAAGAACTGCAAGTTACTTCAGAGTTCTCTGAGATTAGTTTGTTCAGTTTACCTGTGTGGAATAAAAGCAATCTTGTAAATCTGGAACCTACAAAAAGCTTAACTCCTGACTCACCATTAGCACCCAATCATGGTTTCGACATCAATTTAGAACAAAGTAACGGTCTTCTAACATTCACTTGGGAATGGTCAGTAAAGGATTTTAATGTATCAAATGAGGACTTTTGTGCAATTACTTTGCACTTAAAGGATCAAGAGTCCTCGAAACACTTTTTGTCTCTTGGATTCGAGGCTAACAGTTGTGCATTTTTCTTTGATAGAGGGAATACGGGTTCCTCTTTCACACAAGAGAATCCTCTCTTTACAAGAAATTTATCGGCAGACTTGGTTCCTTACAAAACCTCTCAAGGTATATCTACCTACAAAGTTTATGGTATTGTGGATCGCAACGTACTAGAACTTTATTTCAACGACGGTGCACTGGCGGCTACGTATACGTTCTACAACTTGGAGAACCGTCCTATTAGATGGGCTCATATTGCTTCGCCTGTGGAAGACGTCTTCAGGATCAAAAAACTGACTTTCGATTTATTGACAATCAATGCTCCATCTGAGATTCATTAATTATCACCCTGGTTTCGGTAAGGCACTATGTTTTAAATATTTTACAAGGTGATCTCATTATGTAAAGGTATCACGGTAATCGATGCTGCTACAATACCATTATCATCAAGGTATGATCAAGACTGACTGGTGTACCTCCTTTGCCACCTGCGGGAAGGTGTTTTTGTCAAAATAGGACCAAGATTATGGCAAATATAGATTAATTTGTCTGCACTGTACTTGCATTCCCAAGTAATGGCAAAACGAAAAAAACCAAAACCGCTTGTTTATTGAACCTTCAACTTTTTTTTTTTTTTTTTTTTTTTTTTTTTTTTTTTTTTTTTTTTTTTTTTTTTTTTTTTTTTTTTTCATTATGAGGACTAACGTTACCTGGTTCTTCGTTAAGCTACCATAGCAGCCGTTTAATCACCCATAAGACTCTTAAACTTAAGATATGTGAAAAATGGCCTATACTACATTTGGAGACTAAATTAATTTTGGAATTTAAAACTTTAAATACACCCTAAAAACATACCATATATGATTCAAAATATAGTAAACTATTTAAACGTATATTAACAGCACTATATGTCGTACTGTAACGTTAAACTCTTTGCAACCTCGGTAGTCTCAATCGCACTCTTAAACTCTTCAAAAGATAAAAGACCATCGCCATCGATGTCGTTCTCCATAACCGTCCTATCCACAATCTGTTGTAGCTGTTCATCGTCCAAGTTATTACCAACCATAATCTTTAAAACGATGAAAAGTTCACCGTTCGAAATATAACCATCCTTATCAATATCATAAATTTTGAAGGCAAACTTCAATTTTTCATCTTTACCTCCACGTCCACTAAAGATAGACAGGCCTGAGATAAATTCTTGGAAATCAACATCACCACTGTTATTGGCATCAAACACTTCCATTATTCGACCCGCAAGTGGATTTGCTGAAACTCCTGGAATCGTCATAAACTCATCCTTATCAATAGATCCTGAACTATCCCTGTCTAGTTTCATAAACCTCTTCCTCAATCTTTCAATCTCATCTCTATCAACTGATTTAATAATTCAATTGTCAGTATTTCTAACATTTCTAATGAATCATATACAAACGAAACTTTTATAAATACATACAATTGGTATCTTCCAAAAGGTTATCAATGACTTTAGAAGGTGCTCCACCCATGTTTAAATGCTTTGTCCTTTGATAATATTTATCAAATTTAAACTTTAATGTTGGATTAACTTTGAAGTTCCTGTCAAAACCCTCTAGATGAATGTTGAAAGACGTGGAAGAATTCATCACGTGCACCAGAGTAACTAGTGATCAGGTTCTCTTAGACTTATCAACATCAGATTCATACTTGGATGCAATTCCTGAGCGTCCTTCTTCTACTGTGGCACCACCTTCATCAAAATCTTCTTGTTCTTGGAAATCACTGCCCAATCCTGACCATGCTCGGTTCTGCAGATATGCAGCAGATGTTGAAACTGTACCTTTCATGATAATTCCACCACTAGTTGATCTTTGGGCCACATCTTGCGAAGACGAGGAGTTAGCTGTTGAAGAGCCATCTGCGGCCTCTAATTCCAGATGACGAAGTTGTCGCAGCGGTCTCGATGTGGAGACGGATTTACCAGTGACAAGATCGAATTCTGGTTCTTCATCATCGTAATCACCACCGGCATCATTGAAACCTTGGCGATTCTCCTCATTAGACTCCTCAATCTGTTGCTCAATGTCATGTAAAACTTGCTTAAAGTCTACGACCCAATCACCAGTCCATGTAACTTCGTCATTGAGCGCCAATGTAAGCTCATATGGTGTAATGATTGGCTTGTAGAATTCGTTGTACTGATCTAGGATAATACCGCCTTGACCACAGCCCAAGATACACCATATATCAACGGGTTCAAAATTTGCTAATTTTGCCACATTTGGTTTACCAACAACAAATAGATAATGCTTTTTATCATTGCTTCTGATGAGTTGAATGAGTGCGTTGATAGTTTCCTTCGTATTCCTCAACGATAATGTATTTACTAAGATACCAATACAACCTGCAGTTCTAGCTACGTGCATATACCTGTAACGTTTCATCAATGAGGGAAAGGGTCCTTCGCTAATATTAGCGTCTCTTGGATTGTACAATTTAACTGATTGAAACTGGGTTGTTAGAAATAGCAGATGAGGATCTTGAGGAATACTAACGTGGAAAAGATGATAACCGGCGTCCATTGGCTTACCGCTGATGGGTTCCACACCGTCAGCACCGAGTAACACTCTATTCCCCAAGTTAAAAAGAGGTTCACGTTGTGCATCTTCTCCACCATCGTGTCCAACTATGGTACAATTGGCTTCCAGTAGATCCTTATTGATCTGTGCATATATTATATTTGGATATTCTGATTTCAAAACATCATAAATAGGTTTGATGTGTCTGCTGTAGGGAGCACTAGCCATCAAACACACTTTATCTTCCCTACTGTACTGTTCCTTGAACCTGCTGACTACGTGAGATACATCTAACTGTGGTCTCCCAAATGAATACACTACTGGCAGCGTCTGTACAGCATTCAGACATGCGTCTCCGAAATGAACTACTACATCTGCATTTACGTGTTCTGATGCCACCTCATCTACACAACATGCACTATATGCAGTGTCTGCCAGTACCCAAAACTGCTTATCATCATTCTGGAATTTGTTCTGAAGTAATTGAGTTACTATGCTTGAATCTTGTACCAAGGAATCTGGGAATTGAAGAGTAATTTTATTCCAGTTTTCATGCTGTTGCAAATACTTTGATAACTCATCAAGGGAATAGTACTCATCAATACATCCAGAAAGATCCTCTTTATATCGAGGCCCTAAGTAAAAGAATCTCTCTTTCTCTAAAGTCTCGTATTTTTGCAGTACAAAAACATCGTCATCCGCTACCGTAGAGAGTACAGGAGCAACCGTAGCATCGCCAGAACCAGAACCAGACATGTTGAAGTGCTCGAGAACAAACTTTTCCAACTATTAGTTATTCTTTACTGTGGGTACTTTTCTTGTCAAATTGTGCGATGAGCATGTCATCGCTTGAAAAAATGAGGACAATCAACAACTACAAACACTCAGAGTTTGGAACTGTTCATCGCAGAATCGATAGTGGATGAGAATAGGTCAAGTCCTTAGAAATATGGGCCAAAGGATTAATCTCGGTATTACTTCTGACATGCATGTGCACCTAAGAGATGGTGCCATGTGTGAGCTGGTTACACCAACAGTAAGAGATGGCGGTATATCTGTTGCTTACGTTATGCCTAACCTACAACCACCAATCACTACGTTAGATCAAGTCGTGCAGTACAAGCAACAATTGCAGAAGTTAGCTCCCAAGACAACGTTCCTAATGAGTTTCTACCTCTCACCACAATTAACCCCAGAACTAATCCATGAGGCAGCAAATCAAGGTGCTATCAGGGGAGTTAAATGCTATCCAGCAGGAGTAACAACCAATTCGAGCGCAGGTGTGGACCCCAATGATTTCAGTAATTTTTACCCTGTTTTCCAAGCTATGGAGGAGAAAGGTCTAGTATTGAATCTTCACGGTGAGAAACCATCAGTGAGCAAAGGTGAAGAAGATATCCATGTTCTTAACGCAGAGGAATCGTTTTTACCAGCATTGAGAAAACTTCATTCTGATTTTCCTAATCTCAAAATTATCCTCGAACACTGTACCACCAAGGCAGCTATTGATACAGTTAACGAATTGAATGCAAACATTAAAGATCCCAGAGACATCAGGGTAGCTGCGACAATAACAGCACATCATCTCTACTTGACCATTGACGATTGGGCAGGTAATCCAATTAACTTCTGCAAACCGGTGGCTAAATTACCATTAGATCAAAGATCACTGGTGAAAGCTGCTACCTCTGGTAAACCATGGTTTTTCTTTGGATCGGATTCTGCTCCACATCCAATTGGAAACAAGGCAAGACACATTGGGGTTTGCGCTGGTGTCTATACCCAATCTATAGCACTACCATATGTGGCACAAGTATTCGAACAACATAGCGCTATTGACAATTTGAAAGCATTTGTGTCTGACAACGCATGGTCCTTTTACCAGCTGTCAAAGAATCAATTGAAATCCCAAGATGAAGTCACCTTACACAGGGACACTCAAGTAGTTCCAGATACCATCACAAATAACAATGGGATCCAAGTCGCTCCTTTCCAAGCAGGCCAAAAGCTGAACTGGAAAGTCGAATGGCAATGTAAATAGGTTTCTTATATCAATTATATTTTGTTGTTATATGTTACACATCAATCCTTCATCTCCACGTCATCATCTACATTGAGAACCTTAGTCATCTTGTCATAAAATGTACGCTCCTTTTCATTCAACTCGTTCAGCTTCAGTGATGATGGATTCTTCTCCTGTAGCCAAAACAGGTACCTTTGGTTTGACGAGAACACCAACGCAAATATTCTACCGTTTTTACACGAATTAACAGGAACCCAAAGGGTTTCACCAGGAATTAGGATCAACGAAATTGTGTTCAGCTCCTTGCCAACTGGCTTCTCGACTGGCCTCCATTGGAAATCCCAAAATCCCATCTCTTCCTCCTCATTTGGTTTGACCTCTATTTCACCCTGACATGGCACTGGCGTACAAATCTTCGACTCAGGATCATATTCACAGACACCTGCCCTTAACTTAAACACTTGAGAAGACATCATAGACACCTTTTTGTAGTATTTTCTTCTCCTTTGATTGGTGAAGTTGTGGTTATTTCATTGCCACCTATAAAAATTCGGTGTAACGATCTTTAAAGGGTTTCCTTCAAAGTAAGAACCACTCCTGAGACAGGATAAAAGAAAGGCGAAATTGATAGAAACATAAACTTCTATAGTGATCCATAAGCGATTCTGCGAATTAAAATCCACTTACATATCGGCTATGGAGTTTCCACCAAGGAAAGCTGAGGTACTCGTAAATCGTATATCGGAGATTCTAAGGAGCAGACAGGAGACAGTTGCAGTCACGGAAGCCGCCTGTGGAGGGCTACTATCCAGTTATCTGGTCTCAGTACCTGGGGCTTCTGAATGGTTTGACGGCGGTACTCTCGTCTACAGTTTAAAATCTCGATTAAAGCTAAGCGGATGGGATACTAAGGATATCGAGAACTATACAGGACCGAGTGACAATGTCGCGTTGAGATTAGCAAGAAACATGAGATTAGAATTAGGCAGTACCTACACTCTCAGTGAAACTGGTTACGCTTCTCCAGTGCCAAATAATCCGGAGGCAGCAGGTAAGACTGGTGTAGTTTATTTTGGAATTTCAGGTCCAAACAAGGATTTATGCCAAACATATAGCACTGGCAGTGATGATCGTCGCTACAATATGCAAGAATTTGCCCTCAAAGGCCTCGAGTTTTTACTACGAGAATTGGAAAATCATCAGAAGAATCCAGAACAACATAAGAATAAGAGATCGAAATCCAATGGACGTGGACTTACAACCGATTCACCGAAAGAATGATTGGTCAACACAATTAACACCGGAAGTAACAGTTGGTGACACCGAAAGGCCCGTAGCCATTTTGCAATGGTCGTAACTTCTTTAATACCCGTAGTAATGAGATCGTTTAGCGTGATGGTCATCGGAAGATCCAAGAATTTTTCACCAATATGAAATTGGAAGAGACCCTGTTAATGAGAAGAGACTTTTTCGGAGAGTATTTGAAATGGGAGCGTGGAATTTGCAAGATTTAACAAATTCTTTTGAAGATCATTCGTTCAAATCTACCGAGTCGTGGTCGATGTTCGAATTTAACGAATTGAGGTGGATGCCCACGCAGGGCTTGCAACGGGCAGTTGTTGTTAAGTCGTTCTTGCCATTGAGAAGACATCCTGATTTAGTTACAGCCAGTGACCACATTTCGGACCTTTATGCTGGCGATGAATTGTATGTCTTTGAGACTACGAAGGATGGAAAATGGTTGAGAGCTTATCTGTGTTGGATTCCGCTGCCGGAATCCTATATTTCAGTGATGGATGGGATTCCGCAAGTGGGGAGTAAATTGGTTGTTGTGCCTCGCAGGTTCGTGAGATTTAGTACGGACTCGAAAATTCCACCAACTCCCTTTTTAAAGTTACCACATGCTCGAGATTTTGAAACTGATGTTGATAGAAGCTGTTCAGCACCATCGCTTTATGAAAGTGGGTCTGCGAAGAAATACACTGAAAAGGAAGATAAGTTACAGAAGTTTTCTAGACCACCTTTCCCATTCTTTAGGCATCAAGATAGTGGTCTTGTTGATGAGTTGAACGCAGCACAGGGTTTACTTTCGGCCCATATCTACAGGATGTATTCATTGGGTGAGTTTGAAATTTTCCGGAAGATGATTGGTCTCTATCATCAGTTGGATTCGTTGACTTTAAGGTTAAGATTTGGTCTGGTTACCCAAACAGAACGCACAAAGGTTATCAGGTCATCAAGTGCTCTTCTAACCAATACTAGCAAATTGATTTCTAGCTGTAATAAATCTGAAGAATATAATAGTGTTTCTGCAAATGGGAATACTGATCAACATTCTACTGCATTTAATCCTAAGAAGTCGGATATAGTGGGCTATGAAAGTATATTTGGTCGTGATATCGACACTGGTCAACTTTTGTCCTATGAAGAAAGTAGTGTACAAAAACTAATGGTTACTACGATGTTACAGGGGCTTTGTAAAAACTTCCCAGTTGCTAGTAGAGATCTTTACAACTTGGAAATCCCACCAAATCCGCTTTTCAACTCGAGCCAGTCCCATGTTATGGTTGATGTTAATGATGTTACTAGTGATGCTGGTATTGATAATCCCATGTTTAACAATCTGACAGCATCGATGTACTTGTGTACAAAGAAAGAAACATTAACGGAGCCCTTCACAGTTAGTATTGATTCAGAACATATTTTGAGTTTGAACAATATTTCTGCTGCCCTTTTCAAAAATATCCCAGATGCGAAGATTCAAAGAAGTAATATTTACTTAGTGGTAGTTCTTACGGAAAGGGTCGCCATCAATACTTTCCAACCGGATCCCGATGCGAACATTCCTCACAAGGGTCCTTTCCTTCCATTTAGTTCGGAGGCGAGTGGTGCAAGTCTAGGGACCGTGACTAGAGGTGTTGCTGCTGGTGCAGTTGATATTTCTAGGGTTTTCGCTAAATACAATAACTCTTTTACGCCAACTGGTAATTCCTTTAAGTTCAAAATTTACTTATTTGGATCTTATCATAAGAAGCCCAGAAGCTCAGAAGTACATCCAGATTTATCAGGAAATGACATTAGTGGAGAAACAGGTTGGGGTGTATTGATAGATAAAATTTTGTCGAACTCATTAGACGGTGTCGCTGTTAATCCAAGAGCTACATCCCTATCTGTTTCTGTGAAAGAGATCAGTGCCAGAACTGTCGCCCAAAGGTCAATGGGTGTTTCTAACGCAGCCATCAAATCTGTGCCCACTCATTTTTATGACATAGTTTCCCAGGCAAGGGAAAGGATTTATCTTCAATTGGGTAAAGTGTCATTTACTACTCTTCCACCGGGTTCATCTAATGTGAAAAACATTACCATTCAAATATCATCGAACAACAGAGGTGTTTTCTTTAGCAGAACAGCCAATGAATCTCCCTTTTATAGGTGGCAGTTTGTTTCGGTACAACCAGGAGAGTCTGTCGGTGATTCCGTCAGAATCCATGGTTTGGAAAATATGAGAGATGATGAAATCATTAAAGTTTCGGCTTACTTAAATGGTGTATTAATGGGCAAGGCTCATCTATCCATCAAGAAACACAATCGTATTGTTGAATACAAGAAATATTCTACGATTCAGTTGTCGAATCCTCTAAAAGAACCACTTATGAATCTAGAAGTCTATTCTGAATATATCGGTTACAAATTTAACATGGACCCTAGATTACAAAAGTTCTTAAACATTCAATCATATTATAAGTCCGACAATGTTGCGTTTCAGCAGGATTGCCAAAATGCGTTTGCTGGACTAAAGACTGTGAGCTTAGATCAACTACAAAAATATTTTGCTAAAGTCTTACAAAATTTTGCTGATTTATTTTACTTATTTGAAATTGCTAGAAGGAAACAATTTCCTGAGGCACTCAACTCTAAAACCTTTGCTAGCTTTGTTGATTTTATCGATAAAATTTTAACCCATAATGAAAGCTTCAGATACAGCTTTAACAAGTTTTATAAAAAATTGTTGAGAGCATCAAGCGTCCAACCAAGTATTGGTTGTGTAATTTTAGAAAACATGGCTAGAGTATTTTCTAAGGGCCATGATACCTGGGATGCAGTAGGAAGTGCTGTGGCACGTAGCTCCGTATACTTACTGATGCTATCGGTGGTATTTTCTAGAGGTATGGACACCCAATGGAAAGAATCTTTTGAAAAATTCTTTTCACAAATATGTGAATATATGACAGATACTTCTGACAAAACAATTGGTGATCAAACAGCACTTTTAGAACAATATGATCTTTGGTTAGATTTTCTAATGCTGTACTATCCTCCTCAAGAAATAGTTCAATTCACTTTAGCTTTAATGCAGAGTTGCAGAAACAAGGAGGATAATTTAGAATTTGGATCTAGAAAATTGTCCATGAAAGAGGAGAAATATGAGAATGCGAAATTTTCACTGCTTCGCCGTATTCTTATGCACCTCTCACTTCACGATTACCTTTTTGTTACTGGTGTTACTCAGAGACTAAGGTTAATTTTCCTTACCAAATGTATCGATTGGACTTTACAACCATATGCTGTGGAAAGCATTCGAATGAATCCAGCAAGACTAGCACATGGTGTTTTGTTGACAATTGTGGAAAATGCCCGGGACAGAATGCTCCAAAGGAACATCTTGAGGTTGTTGCCTACTTTGTGCAAAGTTTTCTTAAGCGCGAGAAAATACTGTCAAGATAACAATTTGTTCAAGCCCAAGATTACTTTCACCGACTTGTTCCCTATAACGCTACCCAGTACTGTACATTCTATGGACTCTCTGATTAAAAAGGAAATTGTAGTGGAACCTCTTCTTGAGATTATAACAATTATTTGTGAAATTCTTAAAATGGCAGAGAAACTTTATGGTCCTAACCCTTCTTTTAGTGAAGTCCTCAAGGAGTGCAACGGTAAAGAACTCCAATCTGGATATTTTTCACAAAATATATCTGGTTTAGACATTTTCACCTTGTATCATGTTGTTGGAATCGCATTGAAGGGCGAGTTTTTCCCTTCTAAAAGGTGGCTTGGTATATCTGCAATGATAATGAGGGGTCTGATGACGTTATTAGCCATGTACAAAGATTGCTTGGTAAAAGAAGATGTTAATGGGTTTGCTGATAAAAAAGATTTAAAAGTGCAGTCCGCATATTTAAAATCAATATTCATGGTTGCCAACCACAAGACCACCTTCTTAGTCAAAATGGCAATTCTTCCCAGAAAGGCAGTTTATCTAATTACTGGTGATTGCACTAACCGCGCAGCCGAACTTCTGAACTTTGGATGGGAATCTATTGCAGACGTTAAGAATGACGAAGTCTCTGCCCAAAGGTTTGGATTCGGTAAAATTGGTATCGATCAACTTTCACTTTTGCAAGACAATGCATCATTGATGGGTGAAATGGTACTTTTTGGGGCTCACGATCATTATCATGCCATCAAGATAAGTTGTAAAATGTTGTGGTATACAATTGCTAATGTCTGGATGGCATATGGAGCTTTGAAGCCAATGTTGGATGCTACCATTCCAGAATTATACAACGACTACAATTCTGGAAGACTAAGAGTAACTGATGAAGAGTTGAATAAGTTGAAATTAAGCTTATTGTATACAATTCATGTTTCCCCACAGGACAAGAGTTACAATTCTGTCTTGATAGCAATAGAAGAATTATTTGTTTTTTTGCAGCTCATTGCCGATGCTGACAAGATTCCCGTTGAAGACGAATTCAGTGACGATCGCATTGCAGTTCACATGGAAATGTTTGGATACTTGATGGACGCCAACAGTCCTGAGCTTTTCCACAAGATGATTTACCATCTTTTCATTCAATTCACCAGGAAGAAGGACTATGTACAGGCAGCTTTGAGTTTAGAGTCATTAGCCAATACGTTTGACTGGAATCCTAATGATTGGTTATCAGCTATTTCTCACCCACCTATGCCAGAACAATCTTCATTCGAAAGAAAAGAATACTTATACAAGGAAGCTGCCAACAATTTTTCCAAGGGGTTGAAATTGGAAAAAGCTCTATCTCTTTACAAAGACCTAACCACTGCATATGATCAAATCAATTATGACTTAAGCGGATTAGCGTTTGTTCACAACGAGATTTCTAACCTTTACACAAGCATGCAGACTGTGGATAGGCTGGTTCCTAGTTTCTTCAAAGTTACTTTTGCTGGGTTAGGATTCCCCAATTCGTTGAGGAATAAAATTTTTATCTTTGAAGGTATGCCATTTGAGCACATAACTTCTATGTGCAACAGACTGTTGAAGATACATCACGGTTCATCTATAGTACAAAAATTCGAGCAATTGGAAGAATTAATCATTAAACCCAAGATGGGCAAATTCATCCATGTAACCAGTGTGGAACCTCAACTTGAAATGTCTAACGAATTCCAAAGCAATAATGATAAAAGAAGCAAATTCAACTACAAGACCTGGTTATATATCGAAAACAGAAATATGAAAACCTTTTCCAGTTCCAGAAAACTACCTGGTGGTACTAGCATTACTGATCTTTGGGTTGATGAATACACTTACGAGACTGTTTTGACATTCCCCACACTAATGAATCGCTCTGAAGTTCGTACGGTGAGAAAGACCAAGTTATCACCCTTAGAAAACGCTCTTAGATCATTGCGCATCAAAGTACAGGAACTTAGCGGATTGGCAGATATGTGCTATAAAGTGGTTAGAGGTCATGACGACCAAGGTGTCTGGTTCAACGAATTATCCAGAAATCTTTCAGGTACGATCGATGCTCCCATCAATGGTGGTATGACCCAATATAGAGAGTTTCTCAAAGAACCCTATGCTTCACAGTTTGCTGCAGCTGACTTAAACAGTTTGAGCAAGGCATTCAACGATTTGGCAATCGTTCTAGCACACTGTCTAGGCGTTCACAGAGAAATGTTACCTTCAGAGCAATTGAGAGATTCTCATAACATGTTAGTACAACTTTTCAAAAGGAATTTCTTCTCAGAGATCAAGAACAACAATATCAATTTCGAATCTGCTAGCATAAGTAGTTCATCTCAGTCACACACATCTTCATCGTACCGCTCAAGGAGAAATCCTTTCACAGACTCTGTTTACGAACCACATACAGATTACAGCGAAGTGACTTCCGATGCTGGGAGTGATTTGCAGACCAAGTCCGTGTCGTCGTCAAGATTGACGTGGACCTCTAGCAACAGCCAATCTCCAATGGCATTTAGGAAAAAAACACAGCAAAGATGGTGATGTTTAACCAATTGACCCAGAGGGACTCTAAGTATCTTGAATATTTTAGACATTTTAATTAGTATATAAAATGGTAAAATCCATATTATCGTCACTGTATACGAACATTTTCTACCGGTATTTTCAACATGGCATTGGAACTTGTCGGAGGATCTTTAGACTTTACCTTAAGCAACATTACAGCTAAAATAGCAGAGGTAAATCAACACTTCCAAAGACCGTGTATCACCCACAACTATCCACAATGTTTAGATCGGTTTTCCGTCCTTGTGCTGCTATCGCCAAGAGTGCTAGAATGACTTTACCTGTTAGAAATAGCATTCTAATGCCACAGATGATGGTATCACCAATTCGTTTCTATTCTGCCACCACTGATAGGAATGAAATCGCTCATAAGGTTATTGATGTGATTAAGGCATTTGACAGAACAAATGCATCTGCTGACATCAATTCAAAGACTCTTTTCCATAAAGATTTAGGTTTGGATTCACTTGATACCGTCGAGCTTTTAGTTGCTATTGAGGAGGATTTTGACATCCAATTCCCTGATAAGGTGGCTGACGAATTGAAAGGTGTTGAAGATACTGTTGAATGGATTGCAACTCACCCTGATTCTGAATAAGGGATCAAATATCGAGTTTGATATAAGTCTTGTAAATTCTTTTCGAAAATATTGTATCTAATGCAATACAATATGTTGTTTTGCGCTAGTATATATATATATATATATATATTTATAAGTATCCAGAACTATATGAATTCTTTGATATCATTTTCTCAGTATTTGTCCTTGGAGGACGGTCTTGGTTTTTCATCTTAGTGGGGGAAGACTGCTCTAAAGTGTACTTTGTACAGTCTACTACACTACAAACAACGCCATTACAAGCAAGAATTTAAGCAGATAAAAAAATTGTAAGAACAACTGCTGTGATAATGAGTGAAAACAACGGGGAAAACAGTCAACAAGAGATTCATGAACCTTCATTGCCAATGCAAATTATTCCAGATACTCAGGAAGAGTATATTGGTCCGGATTCCGAACTAACAGATGACTTACCTGATGATACAGAGGTTATTGATCTGGTACATCTAAAGATTGAAGCAATGGAAGATCTCAAACTGTATAGATTTAAAAGGTTGGCTCAGTTATGTCTCAGACAAAACTTAATAGAAAGTATTAGTGAGGTTGATTCATTGCCGGTGGAAACAATGAAAGATTTGGATTTCTATGACAATCGAATTAAGCACATCTCGAAGAATATCAACAAGTTGGTGAATTTAGAAAACCTAGATTTTTCTTTTAACAAGATTAAACATATTAAAAATTTGGAAAATTTGGTTAATTTGGAAAATTTGTATTTCGTCCAGAACAAAATACCAAAGATTGAAAACTTATCAACCTTAAAAAGTTTAAAGAACTTGGAGTTAGGAGGGAATGAAATCCATGAAATAGGACCAGACTCTCTAAAGGGTTTGGATAATTTACAAGAGATTTGGCTAGGTAAAAATTCTATCCCTAAATTGGTAAACTTACATCCTTTGAAAAATTTACGAGTCCTCTCTATTCAATCCAATAGACTGAAGAAAATTGAAGGTTTAAAAGAACTAGAGAATTTAGAAGAGTTGTATTTGTCTCATAATTATTTGACCAAAATTGAAGGTCTAGAAAATAACAAAAAGTTAACGATTATTGATATTACTTCGAATGCGATTACAAAGGTGGAAAATATGAGACATTTGGTACACTTAACAGATTTTTGGGCATCTTTTAATAAAATTGATCAATCTTTCGAATCACTAGGTGAAGAATTGGGGACATTGCCCGAGCTAGATACAGTTTATTTAGAGGGGAACCCGATCCAATTAAAGAATGAAACTTCTTATAGGAGAAAATTGGTTATGAATTTAGGACCGTCTTTACAAAAGATTGACGCTACATATATCAGGGGATAATAATTATATGTAAAAAGTAGTAGTAAAAAAAAAATATATATATATATATATATATTACTAGAGGTTTTCATTCAGAAATGATTTATTGCTCCCAAAAAATACATAAATATAAATCTACATTTACTTATTGAATAAATCCTTTATTCTTCCAGAAATGTCAGTGTGTCGCTGCCATTCTGTTAATTCGCTCCTTTCAACAACGATAGGAAAACCTTCACTAAACAATTCGATCTGCTTGTCGAAAAATTATAAAAGGACGCTGGTGTAACGGCTTCATAATGGCAATCGGGCGTATTCTTACAAGATGTTCAGTACGACTTGCTAGCAATACCTCAAAGGCTGCTAAGAAGCCTCCCGCTTCGAGTGCAGATGCATCTCATGAAGTTTCTAATAAGCAACAACTATTTATTACAGATCCAATCTCACCAGGCTCCATATTCTTTCTACCCAATGGTACGAAGATATTTAACAAATTGATTCAATTTATGAAACTACAGCAACAGTTTAAATATGGATTTCAAGAGGTAGTAACGCCATTAATCTATAGAAAATCATTATGGGAGCAATCTGGTCATTGGGATAACTACAAGGAAGATATGTTTAGAGTAGAGGGTCATGATACTTCCAAGGAAGAATACGGACTAAAACCTATGAATTGCCCTGGTCATTGTATGGTTTTCAAAAGATTTGACAGATCGTATAACGAATTACCACTAAGACTTTCAGATTTTTCACCGTTGCACAGAAATGAAGCATCTGGGGCACTTTCAGGATTGACAAGAGTTCGTAAGTTTCATCAAGATGATGGCCACGTATTTTGTACTCCAGAACAAGTAGAAGGTGAGATTGCAAAATGTTTAAAATTGGTCGACATGTGTTATACAAGAATTTTCCCCTTAAGCCAGCAATCAGTCAATAAAGTTTACACCTTAGAATTATCAACAAGACCTGAACACTACATTGGTGATATTGAAGTTTGGAATCATGCTGAAATGGTGTTGAAAAACATTTTGAATAATTTTGGTAAACCATGGAAATTGAATGATGCTGACGGTGCATTTTATGGACCCAAAATTGATATCAAGGTTGCTGATCATACAGGTAGATATCATCAAGTTGCTACTATTCAGTTGGATTTCCAATTGCCTGAAAGATTTGACCTTAAGTACAAAGACAGTGATAATATTTATAAAAGACCCATTATGATCCATAGAGCTGTACTAGGATCTGTGGAAAGATTCATGGCTTTACTCATTGATTCTAACAATGGTAACTGGCCATTTTGGCTAAACCCGAGGCAGTCGATGATTATTCCTGTAAATACTAGACGCCAAGGACAAGTGGATGCCTGTCGTGATTTGCTATTTAAATTGAGGGGACAAGGAAGTGCAGAATCTTCGAATCCAATTCCCTTGAATACCTTTCATTTCAATGCCGATCTAGACGAAAGACCAGAACCTGTGGGTTATAGAATAAAAGATGCTCTCATGAGGAATTATTCTTATTTAATTATCGTTGGTGATAAAGAAGTGGAAACCAATAGATATGCAATTAGAACTAGAGAAAACCGACAATTAGAGCACCTGACAGATGAGGAAATTTTTAGCAAATTTTGTGAATTGGAAAAGCATTATAAATAATCATTTTCGCTTGTAAATACTATTCATATATCTTTAATCATGTAGTCTAACGAGTATGATGGCGTCAAATCATCAATTTTACCAGGCCAGATGGTCTCAGGCAAATAGTTTGCGTTTTCACTAAGAAAGATTCCACGTTCTCTTTGATCTTGTGCGTGCAATGCCCGTAATTTCTGCTGACACTCGTTGATAACCGTAGTCATCTCTTGAGCAACAGACCGTCTACGTTCTACTTCTTTTAAAAGATTATGGTAACTGGTTTTGAAGTTTTGGTAGAAATCACACAACTCCTTAGTAACTTGAACTTCTTGCATACAAGTTTCTTTAAAAGTAGAGATCAAATCCGATATGTCTTTAAAAATAATTAAGTACTCTTGATGTTTGTGAAATTCATTAATCACTTTGTTTATCTGGCTGTGTATATTAACCTTATCAATAATCTTCCTTTCCAGCATATTTCTAAAATTCTGAAGAACTTGGTCCACGTCATTAATAGTGTCTCTTAGAGTTGCCAGTATAGATCCTAACTCTCCATTGTCCTTTGTAACTACTATTAATAATTCCTGATAAGGGGATCCTTCTAAACTCTTGGATTGTAGCAGTTTACATTTATCAAAATGGTCTGTTAAGGAATTGATGTATTCCACAAGCTCATGTTCTAACTTATCCATTGCCTCAGGATATTCCATGCTTAATGCTCTAGTTTCCAAACTTTCAGTTCCCATATTTTCGACAAATGCCGTTTCTAAACTCTTAACCCTAGTAAAAACTAGTTGTTCCCCAACTTTTTTAGTCATATTCTGATATTGTGAAGTTATATTGTCAACCTGTTGTCTTATAACGGGTATCTCCTTCAACCTTTCATCTAAAATATGTACATTTTCCTTTGGTATAAAATCTCCTAACTTTGACTGTTCTCCATTTGAATCATTTCCATTTACCAAAACATTATTAATGTTGTTTAATTGGGCCACTTGAGAAGATATTTGGTCCTGCCAGTACTTCATGGTTTTAATCAGATCAATTAACATTGCTTGAGACCACTCTGTTTTGATCAAATTCTCACCAATTCCAATTCTTAGGACATTCTTGTAAAGAAAACCTCCTTGGTTCTTGAGACAGTTGATCATAAATCTCAGCTTCGAAACATCTTGCTGCCACTGTGAAAGTTCTCCCTTAGCAGCAAATATCCTCATACTTGCTTCTTCACAAAGAACTTGTGCTTCCACCAAAGTCTTCCTTGCATTAAATACAAACAAGTCCACATCTCCCTCACTCATGGTTGATCTTCTAACTCATCAGCAACCGCTATTGTGACCTATATTGTGTATTGTAAGATTAATTAAATCAAAGGCGAAAGCTCATCGCCTTCTAAAATTCAACAAATTAAGTGGGAGTCAAGTAAAAAAGTTACTTATTAATAATTTCTGGACCTTCTCTAAGTGAGTTATAGATTTATCAATGCAATGGATGGTGAATATGATGAAGGTTTAGCCAAAAGAAGACGGTTAGGAATTGGTGAGGCCGCTTCTCAGAATAATGATGATGAGGGCAGTCACGATGACGATATGATTAGAAAATACGGTATTGGTGCTAAACTATTATCTAAAATGGGGTACAAACAAGGTCAAGGTCTCGGGAGAAATGGTGCTGGTATTGCTGAACCCATTGAACCTGAAAAGAGGCCCGTCGCCAATGCAGGCCTTGGATCAATGTCAGCTGTAATGAATAATGAGGATGAATCTGAATCTAATTCCAGTAGTTCAGATGAGGACATGCTGCGACCTTTTGATGGAAATATTTCTAGAACTGTAGATTTCCAAAAGAAATCCAGCACTTTCCCTAACGGAGATGCAATTCGGTTAGAAAAGTTGGCCAGTGACCTAGAGACCCTTTGTAATATAGATTTACCTGCTGGAATTAATAGCCTAGATTCAACTGAGAAAAATGAGCTGGAAAATTTGGGACAAGAACTGCTAGATTTACAAGAGCAGTTAGAAGCAGCTGAACGTCGAATCTTTTTATTGGAACCCGAAATATCAGCATTGGTTACAAAAGAAAGGTCCTTGCAAAAGATAACAGAAGTTGGACCTGATGCTTTTGAATTGAAAACTGATCTAATACTAAGTTTAGGTGAACTAGAGCTGGTCGATAAATTATACGCAGGGTTTTTACAATCCACTTTCGAGGAATTTTGGTCTAATTGGGATCCTCTGGATCCCAAAAACGAGGTCTTGAAGAAGTTAAAGCATGTTATCAATGATATCGGATCTCATACTGGATTTTCTGATAAGAATTATACTCAAACGCAGACTGTGCTCTACCGTAATGTTGTTCAGAAGTTGATTCTGTTCTGGCAAGATTTCGAATTAACTAAAGAAAAAGTCAATCTTATCATAAACTTATCTCTAGACTATCAGCCTATACTCAGATTTTTAAGTTGTGAAGGATACCTTTTTCAAAAACATATTGTACCTAAACTCATTGATGCCTTTAAGCAATGGGACATATCGAGAAATTATAATGATGAATTACCGCCCAGGATGTGGTATCGAGATTTTTTCTATCTAATGGAAGAAACGAGTAGTAATACTATTTCCAGTCTCACGGACATTTTGGAGTCTAAACTTTATGAGTACTGCGACAAATGGCATCATAGAAGATCAAGCGTCATACGAAGTTCTGATTTGGATTTCATACAGGAGCTATTAGGCGAGGAAAAATATCTACATGTTATTAGAACCAGTTTTTTACCCAAATTTATCGAGCAACTTTGGGACAAATATTCCGATCCCGTAGTAGAACTGGAGGAACCATCCGCAGATGATGCTTCATTGTATTACTATCAAAAATTGCAAGAATACAGGTTATATTTCCATGTTGATGATTACGGAACTTTGGTAAGCGCTTTCTTTAATGAATTGAACAAGATCCTTTACCAATGGTTACTTTATGCTGATACCCAAGATCTACCAGGAGCACAATGGTGGTTCAACAGAATAGTCAATCGGATGTTTTCACATAGAGATCCAGTGGAAATTGAGCTCAATGAGATTTGCAGAACCTTGGTTTTTTTTCAAGACTCAAATGCATTGGACCATCCTATACACAAAGATAGATTAGATTTAAAGATGGAGTTAAGCTTTGCAGATAATTCTAGTCAATACGACGTACAGAACATACCCTTGAGAAAGGTGGTACCCACATTCAAAGACGTTGTTGAAGACTATTGTGAGCAAAATGGTTTCGTACTGGAAAAGACCAATTTCTATACACAACTACCACAAGGGACTGATCAAAACGCCTTGGCGCCCGTATTTAAAGTGCATATGGAAGATAAAGTTCAGGACGTCGCCATGAAGGATGATATTCTATGGGTTAAAAAGGGAAAAAGTCCATTTACCCCCATGCATTTATATGAACTCGCACCCTAGATACATATTCTATATACAAGTCTCTAAATGAATTTAATAGGTTTAATCACTAGATTCAGAGGGTTTTGGTTCGTCTTCCACAGGTTGTTCTTGTGGTTGACCTTCGGAGGGTTGAGGTTGTTCTGGTGTATCAATGACGGCAGCTTCAGCCTCAACAGATTCTTGAGCAGCAACAGCTTCTTGTTCATCTTTTAATTGTTCAGCATAGTGCTCAGGATGCTTTCTAAAGCAATCCTGCATATGTTGGAATTTTTCCACACAGTCAATACCTTTAGGTTCAGCATTAGAATAAACAAAGCAGGAGAAGGCAGCTTTGAATTCCTCACCACATGGACCATGGGCCATACCACCTAAACATGGACAATCCCAATTGATTTCACCAGTATCAGGATTGTAAGCGGTTTCCCTTTCACCCCGTTCAGACTCACTTGAAGATTCTTCCTGAGAAGGCTGAGAACCTGAAACATCCGTAGTGTTTTCCTCCTGTGTATTAGAGTCCTCTTGATGTTGTTCCTCAGTAGCTGGCTGTTCAGGTTCAGGTTCAGGTTCAGGTTCAGGTTGTGAATGTTCTTCTTGCTCATTTTTAGGAGAATTCGATTTCAAATCATAGGGAGAAATGAACAAAAGGGATCCCAATGTTGCAGCTACTCCCAAAGAAGCTGCGCCAAACGAAATACCACTACTTGAATTACCACTTGAGCTAGAAGCATGGCGCTTGAAAGATCCACGAGATGCACGAGCTAATGGAACAGCTCTACAAGGCAAACCTCTGAAGACCACTGAACGAAGCATTTGAATTCCAAAAAATTACCGTTTAATCGACTTTAAGCTTTCTAGATGAATTCTCGACAGAAAAGAAAAAAATGTTGGTTGGTTGGTTGGTAATCATCAACATCAAAAGTTTCGCCTTGTAAAATTGTCTTCATCATCAACAAAGAACAACTGTAACAAAATAATAAAAAATAAAAAATAAAAAATAAAAAATAAAAAATAAAAAAAATACAAGAGAGAGCTTCAGAAAGGAGATTTCTAAGGAGTTTTAATCTATTCTGTCATTTTTCTTTAAAATCCCTAGATTAAGAGGGATTGGTTGTTAGTGAAACCGTTTCAAATATCCATTATAACCCCATGAAGATCTATTACATTGGTATCCTACGTAACACTGGCGAGAAATCGCTTGAATTAACACAGGTGAAGGATCTTTCACAGTTTGGATTCTTTGAAAGGAGCAGTGTTGCCCAATTTATGACTTTTTTTTCAGAAACAGTCTCATTGAGAACTGGTGCAGGTCAAAGACAAAGTGTAGAAGAAGGCAATTACGTGGGGCATGTTTATGCACGTTCAGAAGGAATATGTGGTGTTATAGTCACTGATGCAGATTATCCAGTAAGACCTGCATATACTCTTCTAAACAAATTGTTGGAAGATTATTTGGTACAGCATCCACCTAATCAATGGCAAAACATTACAGAAACTAATGAAGGTCTACAAATGACTCAACTGCATGACACAATTAAAAAGTACCAGGATCCAGGCCAAGCTGATGCGATTATGAGGGTTCAACAAGAACTGGACGAAACTAAAATCGTTCTACACAATACTATAGACAGCGTCTTACAAAGAGGTGAAAAACTTGATAACCTGGTGGATAAATCTGAAACTTTAAATACATCTTCAAAGATGTTCTACAAGCAAGCAAAGAAGAGCAATTCATGTTGTATTATCATTTAATTTCGTACTTCTGTCGTCTCCTCAACTTTTATAACACTTAGATTTGCTAGTTTGGGACCTTGGCAAAGTTCAACTAAATACTTTGATTTAGATAACTATTATCTCGTATGTGTGAAATCTCCGCGAAATTCAGCTTCATGTTAATAAATATTCAGCGGCAAGCAAGGGAAAGATAGGAGTAGAAGTGTCCTTGAACTTTCTTCTTTAGAGAATCGAACCCACGAATAGATTCTTCGACCCTAGAAGGTCGTATGACTTAGGGTGAGACGTTCCCATCTGTATCTTATCCGTTTCCCATTGGATTCTATCTTGACGGGAAAAAGTTGACTCCATTTCTTTCCCTTATTCTAAAACTAATGTTCCCGGGAAAGGTAAGGAGTTAAAAATTAAACGACCCCGGTGAGGATCGAACTCACGCTCTCGCGATTAACAGTCGCGCGCCTTAACCAGCTTGGCCACGGAGTCGTAAGAGGTTGTGTTAGAAACACAAAACTGAATGTTAACTATATAGTATACCGATCACATGTAAAGTAGCTTTACCCTGGAGCTCTGACCTCTAAGAATTATTAAAAACGACTTAGAGGCGCTGATCAGAAGTATAACTAGTAACACCCCCGTCTGCCTTATGTCTTGCTATTGATCTAAGCTCAAGGTGAGTCCGAGACATACATTAGACACCTGGAAGTCATATAGAAAGTACCAGAGCAATAAATGGAATGTAATGAGACTATCTAGCCATCAGCATAAGCCATTATATTAGATCCTATATATATTACTTGTAGCTCTGGTCGATATTGGCTACAACAGTGCGTTGGTGAGTTTTTTTCATGGTGTTTTGTCGTCTTCTGTTTAGAATCGAACGTACACTGATTTGAGAGGACCTAGGGTTCGAATCTCGTTCTACGACATATATAAATCCGATCCCATGGTTTCTATGTCGTTATCCCTTCATGATGAATATTGTCAATCAGTTTCGATCCCACTAGACAACATTAGTTCTGAGGCTTTGCCAAACGAAGGCCTCGATTATTACTTGAATTATGTGGCTGGTTTTCAACAGAGGAGTTCAGATGCGAGCCCTGTCTTTTTCGAAGGTTCTAGTATGAGTATTGATGAGAATTTGAAGATGTCAAGAGTTATCTAAGACAGTGATTATGGAGGTATAAAGAAACTAAATTTATCTTTTCCAATTGTTCCGAGGAAGCCTCAGGCTGTATATGCTTTTGAGTTCCTGAAGGAAACCTTGATGATGGGTTTGAGCACTTCAGCAAGCATACTGAACCAATTTCCACTAGTGTACGGTAATTGCATCAATAGCATTGGGAATGTGCTGTACATTAACACAGAAAGGGAAATCGTTAGTATTAGACTAGAAAATGGTCTTGGTGGTCTCGGTGATGGATATGTCAAACCTACAGCATTAGCAAGTGTCTGAGCATTCTATACCAATTTGGACCCAAATATTAAGATCATCGGAACAGGAAGCGTTAGAACGGGGAAATATACCTTTGGATATCTGTTATGTGTTATGTGCTGCAACTACGTTACAAGTTGGTACAGAATTATACAAGGAGGGAGTTTCTATCTTTGAGCGTTAGAGAGAGTTGAAAGGAATCATGGAGCAAAAGGGGTACACGTCGATCGACCACTTTCGTGGGAAGCTGGGTACCTTATAAATGAAGAAAATATATTTGATAAAATACTGATAGGGATTTGAAAAGAGCCCGATAAGTAATATGGTAGTTGGATAAGAGTTAGAGGTAATCAAGATTGTGTTCTATCAGATGAAGTAGTACAGGTGTTCACCAAGTTTCTGGGTAGAGAATTGATCAAGGATGTTTTTGTTTTGCTGTCTTTAGAATTTGGTTCAGTTCATATAATGGCAAGAGGAGAACAGGTGGTCGTTTAATAATGCCAAGTTTAATATTAAAGTCTAGATAGCCGTAGAAATGTGAAGTGCATCTATACCCATTGAACATCCCAGAGAGCTGCAAGCTGGATTATGTCTTCTATCTCTGACGAGGTACCAGTTGTCCAGTTGTTCAGTCATTCAGTCGTTTGATTATACAATTGCAGTTCTATGGAATCTTCTGAATTGGAAGCTGGCGCCGGATCATTCGTTGTCGAATCATTTACTGTCGGATCTGATCCTCTTATTTTTTTTCCCACGATTAACATAGCATTTCCTATGGGGTGAAGAACAACAATGAGAATCCCAAATACAAAGGTTACAATACGTTGTTTACCATCTATGAATTGATAAACTAGTCCGGCAACTTGAAGACCATTCAACATGAGCACTTCGAATAAAAGACTTCCAAAATATCCAACACGACCCTTCTTCCCTTTCTCGAACTTGCTTGAAAACAATAACTCAACATTATCCATGTATCGCAAGAAATAGCAAACACCAATGACTAGGAAACTGCCATATGTAATACCACCTTCGACACTTTTTTCTGTCAGTCTGAGAGCAATGGTACCGTAAATCACCAGAATTATAGGGTGAACAAAGATAAGAATGCCTCCAATAAGCCTTATTTTGTTTGCTTTGTACTCCTTGATTATATCTTTGTTTCCCTTATTGGAGCATGGTGGTTTGCGTAACCAGCGACCAGTTACTTGGGTTACATTTGTCTCAGAATCCATGCCGCCATTGTCGCTCCGTCGCTGATCAGTATTACTGTTGTCTATTTGTTGAGAGCTGGTGCTGTGACGTCTGTGTGGACTGGTGCTGTGATGTATGCTTGGAGTAGTACTGTGACTTCTGCGTGGACTAGAACTGTGACGTTCTTGTGGACTAAGATTTCTCGAGTGAAGCATTTTTTTTTTGTCCTACTCTTTTTGTTGTGTATGTCAACCTTGGCGGCTCTTCTCTATCCAGTTGGTACCATTTTTTGATTTCCTGTTACAATTTATAGTCGTTATTTCACTTTATGACACAAAATATAGCCGGAGTCCAAAAATGATGCAAGTCTAGAGTTGGTTCACAATGGAAATTCTGAAAAATGCTTAAAACGATACTCATTTACAAAGTGTATGTCCATTGAGAAGGTGGTGTTTCATAAAACACAAATATGTGAACATATATTGAAGAATTTCAACAAGATCATATTCTCTGATTTGCAAGAGACCAGGAATTTTTCAGAGATCTGATAAGAGACGTTATTCTAGCTGTAAGTTGAATTCTTCGAGACCGAGGACGGAATAATTTCTCAAATATGCGTTTTATTGAGTTGAGAAATTTTGACTTCATCTTTTAGCCACGGCTTTTGTGATATTCGAATTCTTTTTTTTTTTTACACTTTCTGGTTTCTCCTGCATGGAATTGTTGCGTGCGGCGCAAACAGTCCGAGGTAAAATATATAAAGGGAGACAATACAGGAGACAATTCAGACATAATTTGACACTTTCAGACTGACGATATGTTTAGGTAACACAGCAAGATGAGTGCAACAAATTACCAGAATGACAAGGACCTAGAGAAGGGTATTGAGACGTGTGATGATGAGGAAGAAATACAACTGTTAGAAGACAGTCCAAATGGAAAGTTGGTATACTTCTCTTCCCCGTATTTTCACGAAGTATGGTTTCCAATGAGCATTTTCACTGGCCTAATTTGTGCAATGATTGCCTATGGTGTACAGTCATTCATTTCCCTTGTGCCCTCCTGTTACTATAATCGTCCAGTAGAAATTTCTGAAGTGTTTTCTCCCTTATGGCTGACCTGGCCCATCATTAGTTACTTCCTATACTTTTTTATGGTTTTGGTGTTCTACATCCATGATAGGGAAGATATTTATTTTGATACGAAGGCCCTTCGTAAGTTATTGGAAGAAGTCGCTGAAATGGATCTGATGGGAGGTCCGGAAGCTTGGCGAATGATTGCATTCAGGGTCAATAGATGTTTTATGGAGAAGAAATACAATAGCTCTATTTTTTACAGTGGGGAGCAATGTAGGTGGGTTTTTGTAAGAAAAATTGTGAAACCAATAGATTCTAGGACATGGGACATAAGATGTCCTTATGATGAGGAAGAGTTCAGGGATTACTTCCAAAATCCATCGAACAGGAAGTTGGCAGAGAGAGCAGTTGCAAATTACAAGAAGAGCATCGAAGACATTGGTGGTTTGTCAGATATTGATGAAAAAAATGATCAGAGCGACCGTCTTTTCAAAAAGTTTTATGATATTGTTGCGAATATAACCTCTTGCGTGTTTGGGATAGAAATGGCTATCATGTTGCTTGTTACAGTAGCCTTTGTCATCTGGACGGCTTACTGTACTGTTTTTCATCTGATACCCTTCTCCTGATAAGGATTGTTTTCTGATAAGCTAAACAGTACAGAACTGGGGAGTGTGGTGAAACTAATCATATGTGTGGCTCATCTTCGTAGGTTCTTGAGGATTGAAGTAGGGAATTGTTTTGACCGGGGAATGCGACCATATATATGCTGTTTAAAGTATTCTAAAATACCATAAAATTTTATTTTTAAGGACTTACAAAATAGAGAGTTATGTTTCTGATAACTAATAAAGTGAGAAAATTCCTGAAAAGAAGGAGGATGAAGGTATTTGGGACTGGCTAGCGGTTTCTCAACTAGATCTTGGCATTTTGATTATCAGATTTATCTCTGGGTTACCCGGAGGAGATAAGATAAAAAACGATAAACAGGGTCTTCGAAATTTTGATGACTACTGCAATTAATGGCAGCAAGAGATACCAATACATATCCCCTCAATAATATTTGTTTTGATAAGATCATCGGAAACCGCTGATAGGCTCATTCCTATAGTGACGAAATCGCATTCAAACAGTTCTCAAGGCTACAAGTTTCCCTGCTTGAGTAGCTTTTATTGTTTCAAACTGGTTCCAAAGCACTAATGTTTAATTCTAGCATAGTTCACCGATATGATTTGACAGTGGTGAACATTGGAAAAGCGCTGGTGCATTTGGAGAAGATGTGGACTATATTCAACCTAACCAATTTCACAAAGAGAGTCTTATAGACAGAAGAGGTATTTGCTGAAAAATTGGTGGGGATATAAAAAGAGCCTAATGGATGGTATAGTAATTAAACAACAATTCAAGATGATCAAGGTGTTGTTCTATCAGATGAAGTAGTACAGGTGTTTACCAAGTTTCTTTGGGTAGAGAATTGATCAAGGATGTTTTTGTTTTGCTGTCTTTAGAATTTGGTTCAGTTCATATAATGGCAAGAGAAGAACAGGTGGTCGTTTAATAACGCCAAGTTTAATGTTAAAGTCTAGATAGCCATAGAAATGTGAAGTGCATCTATACCCACTGAACATCCCAGAGAGCTGCAAGCTGGATTATGTCTTCTATCTTTGACGAAGTACTAGTCGTCCAATCGTCCAATCGTCCAATCGTCCAGTCGTCCAGTCATTCAGTCATTCAGTCGTTTGATTATACAATTGCAGTTCTATAGAATCTTCTGAATTGGAAGCTGGCGCCGGATCATTCGCTGTCGAATTATTTACTGTCGGATCTGACCCCCTTATTTTTTTTCCCACGATTAGCATAGCATTTCCTATGGGGTGAAGAACAACAATAAGAATTCCAAATACAAAGGTTACAATACGTTGTTTACCATTTATGAATTGATAAACTAGTCCGGCAATCTGAAGACCATTCAAAATGAGCACTTCGAATAACAGACTTCCAAAATATCCAACACGACCCTTTTTCCCTTTTTCAAATTTGCTTGAAAACAATAACTCAACATTATCAATGTATCGGAAAAAATAAAAACATGCAATAATTATGAAACTGCAATATGTAATATAATATTCGGTACTTTTTTTTCCTTTCCGTCCAAGAGCAATGGTACTATAAATCGCCAGACTTATAGGGTAAACAAAGATAAGAATGCCTCCAATAAGCCTTATTTTGTTTGTTTTGTACTCTTCCATTATACTATTGTATCCATCATTGGAAAATGGTGATTTGCGGAACCAGGGAAAGGCTAATTTAGTCTCTTTAGTTTCAGAATCAAGACCGCCATTGTCGCTCTGTTGCTGACCAGTGCTACTATTGCCTATTTGTTGAGGGCTAGTGCTGTGACGTCTGTGTGGACTGGTGCTGTGATGTATGCTTGGAGTAGTACTGTGACTTCTGCGTGGACTAGAACTGTGACGTTCTTGTGGACTAAGATTTCTCGAGTGAAGCATTTTTTTTTTTTTTGTTCTACTCTTTTTGTTGTGTATGTCAACCTTGGCGGCTCTTCTCTATCCAGTTGATACCATTTTTTGATTTCCTGTTACAATTTATAGTCGTTATTTCACTTTATGACACAAAATATAGCCGGAGTCCAAAAATGATGCAAGTCTAGAGTTGGTTCACAATGGAAATTCTGAAAAATGCTTAAAACGATACTCATTTACAAAGTGTATGTCCATTGAGAAGGTGGTGTTTCGCAAAACACAAATATATGAACATATATTGAAGAATTTCAGCAAGATCATATTCTCTGATTTGCAAGAGACCAGGAATTTTTTAGAGATTTGATAAGAGACATTATGCTAGCGTTAAGTTAAATTCTTCGAGACCGAGGACCGAATAATTTCTCAAATATGCACTTTATTGGGTTGAGAAATTTTGACTTCATCTTTTAGCCACGGCTTTTGTGATATTCGAATTCTTTTTTTTTTTTTTTTACACTTTTTGGTTTCTCCTGCATGGAATTGTTGCGTGCGGCGCAAACAGTCCGAGGTAAAATATATAAAGGGAGACAATACAGAAGACAATTCAGACCTAATTTGACACTTTCAGACTGACGATGTGTTTAGGTAACAGAGCAAGATGAGTACAATAAATCACCATAATGACAAAGACTTAGAGAAGGGTATTGAGACGTGTGATGAGGAGGAAATACAACTGTTAGAAGACAGTCCAAATGGGAAGTTGGTATACTTCTCTTCTCCGTATTTTTACGAAGTATGGTTTCTATTGAGCATTGTAACTGGCCTAGTTTGCTCAATAATTGCCTGTAATGCACAGTTACTTTGTTCGGTTTTACCCTCTTGTTACTATGATCGTCCAATGGAAATGTCTGACCTACTTTCTCCCTTATGGCTGACCTGGCCCATCATTAGTTACTTCCTATACTTTCTTGTGGTTTCGATGACCTACATCTACAATAGGAATAACGTTAGAATCGAGACAAAAGCACTACAAAGGTTATTGAAAGAAATCGCTGAAATGGACCTGATGGGAGATCCGGAAGCTTGGCGAAGGATTGCATTCAGAGTCAATAGATGTTTTATGGAGAAGAAATACAATAATTCTATTTTTTACAGTGGGGAGCAATGTAGGTGGTTTTTTGTAAGAGACATTGTGAAACCAATAGAGTCTGGGACATGGGACATCAGAACTTTTTTCCAGGATGGAAAGCCGACAAAGTGCTTTGAAGATCCATCTAACAAGAAGTTGGCAGAGAGAGCAGTTGCAAATTACAAGAAGAGCATCGAAGACATTGGTGACTTGTCGGATATTGATGAAAAAAATGGCCAGAGCGACCGTTTTTTCAAGAAGTTTCATGATATTATTAGGAATACAGCCCTTTACGTGGTGGGGATAGAAGCAGTTATCATGTGGTTTATGGAACTAGCCTTGGTTGTAGTATCGATTTACGGTTCCATTTTCCATTGGTATGACTGATAACATCTGATTAGTATGTTTTCTGATAAGATAAAAGTACAAGCTTACAGAGTGTGGCGAAACTAATCATATGTATGGCTCATCTTCGTAGTGTCTTGAGCATTGAAACAGGAAGTTGTCTTGATCAAGGAATGCGATCATATATATGCTGTTTAAAGTATTCTAAAATACCATAAATTTTTATTTTTAAAGACTTACAAAATAGAGAGTTATGTTTCTGATAACTGATAAAGCGAGAAAATTCTTGAAAAGAAGGAAGATGAAGGTATTTGGGACTGGCTAGCGGTTTATCAACTAGGTCTTGGCATTTTGGTTATCAGATTTATCTCTGGGTTACCCGGAGGGGATAAGATAAAAAACGATAAACAGGGTCTTCCAAATCTTGATGGCTACTGCAACTAGTAGCAGCAAGAGACACAAATGAGTCTATTCTCATGGTGATCAAGTTGCATTTAAAGTCATTCAAATAACCTAAATTTTTTACTGGGATGGTTTTCATCACCTTGGCGAATCCAGAACCTTGATGTTGAGTTTCGAGAATAGTTCATCGATATGATTTGACAGTGGTGAACATTGGAAAAGCGTTGATGCATTTGGAGAAGATGTGGACTATATTCAACCTGATCAATTTCACAAAAAGAGTCTTATAGACAGAAGACGTATTTGCTGAAAAATTGGTTGGGGTATAAAGAGCCTAATGGATGGTATAGTAGTTGGATAAGAGTTAGAGGTAATCAAGATTGTGTTCTATCAGATGAAGTAGTAAGGATGTTCGCCAAGTTCAATGTTAAAGTCTAGATATCCGTGGAACTATCAAGTGTATTCATGCCTATTGAGTATCCAAGAGGACTGTAGGCTAGCTTTCGTCTTTTATCTCTGACGAGGTACCAGTTGTCCAGTTGTCCAGTTGTTCAGTTATTCAGTCATTCAGTCGTTTGATTATACAATTGCAGTTCTATGGAATCTTCTGAATTGGAATCTGGCGCTGGATCATTCGTTGTCGAATCGTTTACTGTCGGATCTGACCCTCTTATTTTTTTTCCCACGATTAGCATAGCACTTCCTATGGGGCGAAGAACAACAATAAGAATTCCAAATACAAAGGTTATAATACGTTGTTTACCATTTATGAATTGATAAACTAGTCCGGCAATCTGAAGACCATTCAAAATGAGCACTTCGAATAACAGACCTCCAAAATATCCAACACGACCCTTTTTCCCTTTTTCAAATTTGCTTGAAAACAATAACTCAACATTATCCATGTATCGCAAGATATAACAAATACCAATGGCCATGAAACCGCCATATGTAATATAATATTCGGTAATTTTTTTTCCTTTCCGTCCAAGAGCAATGATACTGTAGATAAATAAAATGATGATGTGAGCCGAGATAAAAATGCCTCCAATAAGCCTTATTTTGTTTGTTTCGTACTCTTCCATTATAATACTGTATCCATCATCGGAAAATGGTGATTTGCGGAACCAGGGAAAGGCTAATTTAGTCTCTTTAGTTTCAGAATCAAGACCGCCATTGTCGCTCTGTTGCTGACCAGTGCTACTATTGCCTATTTGTTGAGGGCTAGTGCTGTGATGCCTCCTTGGACTGGTACTGTGGCGTCTGTGTGAACTGGTGCTGTGAAGTCTGTGTGGACTGGTGCTGTGACGTACGCTTGGAGTAGTACTGTGACGTTCTTGTGGGCTGA